>PNEQ01089569.1:0-23376 GCA_003012365.1 Medauroidea extradentata
AGAATTCAATTAAAGGAATACATTTTGAATTTTCAACTGTGGAAGAGTACATAGAAAGTGAAAAAGAATTATCAGCTCGATTCAAGGATGCAAGAGCAATCACTGGTACACTAAAAATTCATTGCCTAATACCTACGTCAGATTCAGAAATCTCAGTCCGGTTGTACTCAAGAAGCAACAGAGAAGAAGTACATGTCGTATCTGAACATGCATATCTTCTCAAATCTTGTACATTTCCAACAGTTACATCAGGCTACGTAACTGTTGAATATGATGGTGCATGGTGGTTGGCCTACATACTCACGAAACACGAGAGTGAACAACAACTTCAAGTCAGTTTTTTTCATCCACGAGGACCATCACCTTCTTTTGTATTCCCATCCGTACAGGATATACAGAATATTCCTGCAAGTTTCGTACTTATGCAAGTGGAACCCGTCACTGCAACTGGACGCGTGTACACACTCAGTAAAGGTGATGTTCAAAAGTATTACACTCTTTTGGAATCACGGCTTAAACAAAATGTGTGATAAAAACCTTTTCTCCTGTAAGTGATAATACAGACACGTTTAAGCTTTGTATATTCGTACAGCTTTCAAAGACTGACTACAAAATTATTTAACAATAAAATTAAAACTAGTAGTTATGAAAATATATCTCAGCACCACTACTACAGCTAAACTTGTAAATAATTATGCTGTATATTTATTATTCCGTTAGTATTAACACAATGTTATTTAAATTTGTTATTTATAGAATATATAACCAATTCTGTGCTTCAATAAGCAAACATAGTGAACTTTGTGCATGCAATAACCCAGCTAATAAGCTTGCAATGATGTAGAAAACCATTTAATTTAATATGATCCCATTGTCATCCCATTCTGAAATTTTGTAGGATGTCTCACAAAATATATCCTTATAACATATATTTTTTTCAAAAAAATCAAAAATGGTGTTATTTGAGATTTTCAAAATCAAAATTTTGAAAAAGTGCAAAATATAATTTTTCTCTATCTGTTGTGTTGTGTGATATACCAAATTAACCGCCTTCAAAAGAGCTTTAAAACAAGCCCAAGGTTATCTTTCTAGCTCAAGTAGTTAAAGAGCAGTTGTGATTTTTGTAAACACAAATCGCCATAAAAAAGGTGTAAATTTGAAATTTTAAAAATTAATAGGAGAAAAAATACTAAAGAAAAAAATCCAAGATTCTGGATTTTTCATGTCAGTGTTGTGCACTCTTTAAAAAAAAAATTCAGAAGAATCTGAAGCGTAAAGGTTTGAAATTAATTATTTTTTGGTTGATTTGACATGGAATGACCCATGATAGGTCCTCACCTAAACATTTACCAATGATTTTCTTGAAAGCTAGGTCGTTATTACAGAATGTATTTAGTTCCTCACGTTGTCTTTTAAGTTGGTTATATATCCTACACAAGCGAGTAGGTGGGCTGAAAAACTCATAGTCTGAGTGATAAATTTTAGTGTAGAAGGTGTAGCGTGACGAGTTTACAGTTATAGGAATCATAAGTTGTATCAACTGAGTGAGGTTGTCACATTCATATTTACCTCTGAGGAGTTTTCTGAGGAACATCAAGGGCAAAAGAATTTTCTTGGAGTACAAAGACGGCAAGTATAACTCTGTGCCTCATATACCTCATAATTTTGATGAATTTGTTCTGAATGCTATCTAGTTTATTTATGAGACGAGTATAGTATGGATTCCTGACAATGCAGTTATATTCAAGGATGAATTTAACAAAGGATTGGTACAAGAACAGCGTTTCTTGTTATGAAGCCTAGGACCCTATAGGCCTTGTTTGTAATGCTGTCGATGTGACTCTTAAAACTAACTGATTGGTTGAGAAGTGTACCCAAGTCGCTCACTTCAGATTTGTGTGGTAATTGCTGACAAATATCATCAGTGAAGAATAAGCTTAACTTATATAGGTATACAGTATTTCAGTGTAGAGTACTTGTTGTTACTTTGTATCATGTATAATTTGACTTGTCCTATACCTTTATATACCTTCGAAATATCTACTGAATATAACAAACAATTACTATTACTAGTATTATTATTGGCATGTACTTTGCAATGTAACATTATTACTAACCATATTAACATTTTAGGTATTTCATGTTATCATCGTACCTAAGAGACCAAACACCAACAACATTTTGAAGTTCTGTTGCCCCCTTCCCGATGCATCAGCTGCACCTGCTGCGCATGTGGGAGCATGCCCTCTGGCGAACAGAGAGACAGCCTGATCCTAACACGTTGTGGATTATACGGTTAATGTGGACGGGAAAAATGCTGTTCACGGGTACGTTCGCCGTAAACAAACTATGGTAAATCAAAGGGCCTGCCAGCCCTCAGACATACTTATTTGTGCTCCACAGGGAAGTTTAATTTAACTCGGGAACAAGCACAGCGTGATGTCACATCCATGGTACTGTAGTGCACTATTTGAGTATAATTTTAATTTTTAATAAGGCCTAAACACTCTGAACTGAAAGCATAATTAATTACTTAATATTTGTAAATTTATTTAACATTCTTCAACATACTGTACAAACAAGATACTGCATAATTTATCCCTAATTTTAATCACATAGTAATTAAGGATTTTGGTATGTAAAATGATATTACTTTTTATCTCAAATACTCTGTGGATTGCTTTGTAGTGATTATAAGCTAGTTTAAGATGTCTAACCGCGCTGCCAGCAGCCATGTTGTTCCTCAGTCAGTCTTCTTCCGGAACGCCATTAGGACGGACGCGAGTGCAGTACCGCTCCTGCACGGACCTATTCAAGTTTTGCCTCATCTGGTATCGAGTAATTCTGTAAGTAATTGTGCAATATTTTCTGGATCATCGCTTTAACTAGTATTTTATTTTACGGTCTCTGCAAGCATCAGACTTTAAATAACCACTTACTGTATTTTCGAGCACTGCCAACTTTGCACCACCATGTGGTCAAAGCTCGTCAATGTAACATTTCAGGACCTGTCTTACTCCAGTCATCTAAAATGTCCAGAACCACCCATCTGGGCTTCAATTTTTTAACTGCCTCCCTCCATGATAGAGAGGGCTTAACGTAACTCTGTGTCACAAGCACGTGGGTCGTCCCTGCCTGTTTGTTTTCCTTCCTAGACTAATAGAACTCGATCCACTTCAGCTCTAGGGGTACAATGCTATACAGCCATGCCTTACGCCAGTTTGAATCAGCGCCTCGGCGAGCATATTTTATCCTGAACGTGTATTCACCACGTGTACACATGTGCATATCACGCATCTACTACATGCTGCCTAAGTACCAACACAGTTACTTACATGTTAGCAGCACAGGCTTTATCTGTCTTCTTTTGGTGCTCTCGCAACCTATTCATGTATGAGAGTGTGTAAATAAATATATAGAGACTGAAACACCACGTGTCGAGAGACTTAACTTCTAACAGTGTGCCCTCTTGCCTGTAGTAGTGAGTTTAATCCTGCGTTTTCTAGCTAGCATTGTGTTTCACTTTTATTCACAGAGTTTCCTCCACACCATCGCCGCCACTACCTAGGAGTCCACCACTGAAATTATCACGACCTGAGAACTCTTCTTTCATGTTATCACTCTAACAACTCAATCCTGTTCATTATATCAGGTGGTGGCCACTCATATTCAATCACATGCCATAATCATATTTGGAGGGGCAGATGGCGATATGTTCAATCTCAACAATTAATTCCACCAATCAATTAAAATAAATTACTGCACCCACGACCACAAACAGAAAGTAATTATCATATATAAGACTATTACACATCAATACCTTCAAATGAGGTTCATTATTATTGGCTATGAAAATTTTAACTATTCTTTATGCCTTGGTTTTCATTTATACTTTTCAAATAATTACAAATCCATACTGAGTAAATCATTGCTGGTAATTAAATAAATGCAACTTGGAAGATAACCTAGTTAACACTAGATCTGTACGAACATATAAAATGTCATAAAGACAAAACTGAATGACATGTACAAGGATGAGAAAGAAAACGGGGATTGTTGAGGAAAGTGTTAACATGTTGAATACAGAATAATAAAGTAAAAGTTAGGAGGAAAAGAGTATGTTTAGTGTACCAACCTAGATGAAAGCTAATATGATATTACAAATATAATATATTGATGTGTGTTTGAGCTGTTACCTATTTGACAAACACTATATGTATTAGAATGAGGCAATGGAATGAAAAAGGCAATGTCACAAGAAGCAAGCAACTGTACCTGCACCAATCATCTTGACAGGAATTGTCGATTTGAATACTTCCATAGAAGCAAAAACTGCATCGTCCCCATGGAGAGTGTAGTAATCTCCTCGATTAAACAGCCTGACAGTTGTTGCCGGTTTCTGAAACAGTTGCCTTTATGTTAAAATGTCATGCAAGAATAAACTTTTTTTAAATTAAGTTGAAAAAAATTAATAAATATTAAAGTACAGTATTCAGTTTCTTTGAACTTGCAGATTATTTCACACTTGAAGAAAAGCTTGGAAAAAATAATTTTCAATACCGAATAAAAAAAATGTATGTAAAATATATGCATGCATACTGTCAATACAATTTTATATTGCGACCAACTGTTCATCTCATACTGCTTAAAGCAACTTTTGCATGACGAAAGATACATGCGAAACCCATGTGCGAGATGGCAACCTCTCACACCAAAATATCTCTAGCAAGGAGGATTGCTTAGCTAAATCTGGAAATAGAGCATGTTTTATTTTTCAGTGTGAGGTCTTGTAACACACATGGAAGGAAGGATTCCATTGTTAACTCTGCACTAGTTACGTGACCATCTATATACTTGTCATAACAGTTGGGAATAAATCATAATTGAACTGTGTGAAAAGAAATTTAAAGGTCATAAGCAATCTCTAACATATTTAATTCACGGTAGATAGTGGCAAAATGAAATATAATAAGTATTTAGAATATACGGTTAGAAACTATTATTGTTAGTGTGTTGGTGTGTGTTTTAAAATTAATATAAGTGTGTTTGCTAAAGGCTCTCTTGTTTCTACTTGTTTTTTTAGCAATATTAATTTTTCACGCCTAAATGAGAGCAGATAACAAAAACCTGTCTGGCAGTTTTATTTAAAATCATCTTCTCCATGTTGGCTGATATTATCAAGGCAATAAATATTATGGTTTCAGCTAATTATGTGATTAATGAAATTCTGGTTGATTAACATTTTAGGCGAAACTGTATAATTTCTTGTCTTGTAAAAAATTAGCTATCTTGGCAAAAACCATTTAAAAAAAAACTGCGAAATGGATTTTTGATATCAGCTCTTGTTTAAGCTTAAAAAAATTAATATCGCAAAAACAGTAGAAAAAAAGAGCGCATGGCCTTGTAATGGATATTAAATGTTCAGCAGAAGCCAACACCAGTTTCCTGCAAGTTTAAAGTTTGCTGCAAGATATCTGTGTGAAATGTACGAACTGCATTGTTTTGATGTTTTAGCTAAGAGTTGGCATGAGAAATCTCATACAAAATTAAATCTTGCATAGTGTGAATGCTGCTTCAATATTGTTACTAGTTTTTACCTTGGGTGTTGCCAGACTCAAACCAGGATGGAGGATTTAAGAAAGCACAGTATTCAGTAAAATTTGGAACTTTATCTACAATGTTTGTCAATATTATATACAAAACCAGACACAACACTTATTTTCCCTTAACTTACAGTTCTGTCACTCAATATTTACAATAATGTTTATGGCACTTAATATTACCATGTCACACAAGTGAACTATAAGTAACACCTCACTATCACAAATGGTGAGATTCATACTACACAAGCCCCTAGCAACTGAAATCATTCATTCTAAAATTCTGGTCAGTTTTATACACAAATCCATAGTAAGTGCTCTCTTCCTCCAGTATTTCTGTGACCACAATCTTCATGCCTAATAATTATTCCCCAATGACTGATGCGCTGTGTCCATCGTTAACCATCATTGAGTAGTTATATTATCCGTCATATCCTTGCCACCTTTCAGACACCTGCTTATATGCTACTGACGTAGCTACAACTGGTTGTATTTATAGTCTTGGGACCTTATCCAGATTTTCAACAATATCTCAGTGACCACAGTAACGGGGAGGTTGCATCCAGAAGCTTACAGTTGGCAAAACTCATTTCCATATCTGTCATCTACAGTTCTGAATGATCTGGCAGGAAAAGATAGCAAGAGAGGGGAATCACCAACATCTTCTAGCACAGGGAATAATATAGAAGTGATAAAGAGGCCTATTCTGCTTGAAAATGAGGGTGAAGGACAGGAAATATGTGCATTACAAAGTAGATACATCAGTAGCCTAGAATTTCTCCACTTAATTTATAGAGGCACTGAGCAAAAAATTTTAACTTACTCTTTCAAAAAGTAATTATTTTACACAACATAATACTGTACGAAAACTTATACACCAGAAAACATCATTCTACAGCTTTCTGGTATCATCTGCACAAATATAATTTACACACAATTTTAGAGTAGTAGGCTGGACAATGATGTTATCAACTTAAGAAAAACTATGGACTGACGAAGAGGTCGCAACATGACTTCATGTCACAAGACTAGTGACCTTTCTTAAGCATATTATGTGTTCGTCTCAAGTGCTGTAGTCCCCGGCTTATCAGCACGACAACTGTAAACACTCCGAATAAAAATGGCATGGCCTGGCCTGCGACGTGACCCGGCCACATATCACAATACGTCAATCAGGGGTGTTCATGATAGCTACCACACACAACCAGTATTAAAATGTGCACTTCTAAGATTTTAGACTTCTCTGCTGAACTTAAGAGCCCACAATGGACATAAACATTTGTCGACTTGAACAACCAGCCCAACAATCACAGCACTTTGCCCAATTGTTTACAATATATCCTACGAAATCTCATTTACAGTCAAATATTCACCAAAATATTTCATGGGAAACACGTACAATAAAAAAAATTAATTTTCATGACCTCCAAAAAAATAATTTTGCAGACAAGAAATTACTCCATGGAAATGGTCATTATGTCTAATGTTTAGCACTTTGCCGTAACATTTAATTTGTCACATCAACATGTCAGCATTTTTGCACAACAAGCATGCTAGCACAACTTCCTACTGATATGTAACTTGCACTTCTCCACCAACCAGTCAGTTGATTTTTATCAACCATATATTATGTATAGTAGTTTATAAACCACAATCTACATCACCAGACAAAGCAAATGGGTTACGCCCTAATGGTTACTTGACACAGAGAAGCTCAGTGTCATGCTAAAAAAAAAATTCCCTAGTCTTAAAGACACTGGAGAAAAAAAAACCTGAAGGAAGCCAAAAACATTGCCTAAATTTCACTTTAAGATGCATTAGTTTCCATATGTATAAACCTGCTCATCATTAACAACAAAATATTTTTACAGTAATTCAATATCTGTACCTAATTTAGGAAGTTAATTTACTATTAGTATGTAAAATAACTCATTAAACTGAGATACTGATATGTTACACAATTGAAAAAAAAAATTAAAAATATTTTTATTTAACTAAATACTGTATAACACTATGAAAATACCTAAGAGTAGGATGACAAATTAAAAAAAAATACTAAGCCCTGAGGTTTCCACCCTGACACTATACAAGAAAAAAGAAAAGGAATTACTGTACATGAAACATTCTTTATTTGTAACTTGAAAGTCATTAATGTTTTTTTGGGAGGAAAAAAATGAAGGGAAGCTGTAACTACAGTTCAAAATTAAAAAAAAAAAAAGTTTATATATTTAACGAATTTTAACAATATTTTGAATGTCTCTGCAACACAAACTATATTTCCTTTGAATTCCTTTACACACAACATAACAACAAGGATTTTAAGATTTAATTATCTGGCAGTACTTTCGTCACTAACAACTCCAATCATCTTATCTATGTTCAAGATTCAATGCTTGCCTAATGTACCAGTTGTCTCTGGAAAATTACATTGAAGATGTTTTCAAACTTTACACACAACATTCATGCACTGCAATGTGGGGAATCCCCACGTAACTAAATTATTAGACTGTTTCAGGTCACGACCAACTGTAAAACTTCAGTTCATATTTCAGAGGCAACAGTGCGAGCAACGATTTCTGTGAGTGAACTACACGTGTGCTCAAAACTATGAAAACTAAAACTTATTTACTGCATACAAGTAAATATGAAAACAGTAGTGATCAGATGTTCAAACCCCAATAGTACGTATACAAAACAGCAACATAAACGGCAGAAATATACTGAAATAAAAACTAAAAAATTCTGCCTAGTAATTCAGTTGTTAAACTTTCACAGTAACAGGACACTTACACTGTACAACTAATGTAACCTTTATTCTAGCAAGACAAATATGGTTCTGATTTTTTAATGGTATGGATTTACAGAGGAACTAATTGGAAGTCACTAATTAACTTAGACTTCCGTGAGCTCAGTTCTATGAGAAACAAACGTTCTCTTCATACTACAAATATGTAAAAATATTTTAATATGTAGGCCTACCTGTAATATTTAGAGTATGTTAAGTGGTTTATTTAACTTTACCAGGAAAAAACCATGAAATTTTTTTATCAATTAAATTAATTCTCTTATTAGATTCCAGTTAGCATGCATGCAAGAACACTCCACACATACGTTCAAAGTGACAAAGTCTTACACAAATATTTTGTATGTGTTTTCCAAGCAATGAAATAACACCTGAAGAAATAACTTGAACAGTAAAATATTCCGAAAAGCACCCCACCAGTGGTATATGCACAACCTACAAAAATTATTTCCAAGAACATTCACAATAAAAATGGTAGTACAGAATGGGAACATATAAACAATGTCCCACAAACCTCAAAACACACATTATCTTGCTATTCTGTCTTAAAGGTTAGTGGATCTGGTGTGTGAGCCATGCTGTAGCATGTTACAGGAAGTATTTTTTCTTGTTTAAGTATTAAAAATATTTCCAATGTGTTTATCTACAAAAAGAAGGTACACTTCAAACTGTGTCCCTATGGTTTTAAAAATGCAGTTTGCTAATTAAAAACATGATTACCAAGCAACTCAAAAGTGTTAAAAGTTACTTTTACGTTGCTGTAGCTGAGAAAATAAAATTAAAATTGTAAAACAAAACTGAAAACAGCACTGAACTGTATCACATACTTTCCACTTTACCACACTTTCCACAAATAAAGTAACAGGGTCATCGCTTGAAGTCCCATTGAAAAACACTTTCTATGAAAATGCTGTATGCTAGTTTAGTCCTTCGATCTTAGAGGTGATGAGGTGTTTGACTGACATATTGAATTCAACGTACTGCTTTCCCTATTCCCGTGTATCAAACATAAAAAAAAAAGCTTTGGTCCACGAACTCTTAATTTACCCATGGAAACTTCACATGCACTGTTGAAGAAAAAATAGATCAATCTTATGTACCCACTGATTAACTAGTGCAACTATATCACTTTTCCTTACTTTATTTAACTCTACAGACAGTTTCCTTCAGTTTCAATTACACTCCACATTTATCAGTGAATTTGCTTAGGATGCTTCACTTAACACCAGTTCATAACTTCTCTTAGGCACTGTATATACACTGATATTACTTTATTACACATTACAACATGTCTACACAAATCATAAGATCCCTCCTCTCGTAATTGAAACTACCATTCAACATCAATTCAAACTCTTACTTCAAACATACATAACAGTACAGTAATTTACAAAAATTATTAACTACGCACACAGTGTTCGTGATAAACCACATTACATTGTGGCATAATTAACACTGTGCAACACATGTACAAAGACAAGGTACTGGCTTCTCTTCCTAGAAAGGTGGCTGTTAACTGCATTATAGGAAGCCACAGAATATATGCAGCAAACTACAACTGTGCCTAAAGGAATTATTTTGGAAGAATACTAGTAAAATCATACAGACAGACACACACACACACACACAGACAGAGCTAATTTAAGTGACTATAATTTTTACATGTTCTATACCCGAATATAGGCAGGATCAGCATGGCTGCACTGAGAGACTGCAGGCACTAAGATGATGCAACATGAAGAACGTGATCACTTATTTTTATTTATTAGGTTTTTTTACATGCCGCTTAACAGTTTCAAAGCCTTGGTTGAGATACATAGAGAAAAAGGAAACCTATCTGCTACAATCTGTTGAAGGAACCATCCCAGTACTCGCCCAGAGTGATTAAGGAAAACACTGGAAAACAGACATCAGGACTGACGAAGCTGGGAATTGAAGTCTGATCCTCCAGAATGTAAAGTGAGTGTTTTACCAATGTGCCACCTCACTCTGTAATTGAAATGGCAGAGTAGCAATGTAATGAAGATAATGGTTCATTAAACTATAAGTACAAAGCTTTAGTAAAGTAATTTTTTACAGTTCAATAAAATACAGCGGCTATTAAGGACACTATTTTACTTTTAAATTAAATAAATCAACACATAACAGTCAAATTAACTACTATAGTAAAAATAAAGTCCAGCAACCTAATATGAAAATGCAAAAAATATTTCTAGTTAAATTTACAAGAATCACTTCATTCCCTAAAATTGATTTAACAAAGGAATATTCACACCACAATTTGACTGAAACTGTGAAAACTATATCTGTGAAAAATATCATGAAAAGCTTACAGCAATACTTTGTTAAAAAATATACAAATTTTTAAAATAAGAGAAAAACTAAAAAATTTACGCAAAATTAAAAAGGACTGTAAAATAAGAGTATGTTCCAGCAGTTTTTCTGTAGCTTAACATCATAATTAAATGCCATTTTACTACGCCACCACAGTGAATAAATATTTTAAACCTAAAAGTGTACTATAATAAGTGCTTCAAGACTGAAGTTTATGATAAAATTATTTTAACAAAAAAAAATGTATGATTAAAGGGTTACTACTGGTAACTGACAATTGCCATGTGGCATTAAAACTTAACACAAATAATAAACTGAATGTGTTATACACAAAGAATTTTTAGAATGTGATGAATTGGCTGCAATAGAATAGAGTATTTCTACAATAAACTACATTTGGTTGATTATACTACATGTGTAAACAGAATCAAATTCACAAACATATTACCCATTGTAAAAATGATTAAAAATAATGTGTACATACTGTATGTGTTAGCGTTTCTACCTCAAGAACTACTTCCAATTCAGCCATGAAATAATTACAATAATTGAACAACAAGATTAAACTAAGAATACTGCCATGATAAATTAGTATATTCATCAACATGTAACTTTAAAATTTTATTAATTATTAAGTTTAACACAGCAAAATGTTAGTATGTGTGCAAGACTGAATACTAATATTTTTAACAGAACCCGTACAGATTATGCTTTTAAACCCTTTCGTCTCCCTCCAAATATGATTACTGCAAAGCTCCATTGTGTTTTATGTATTAATTTTTAAATGTTTCATCAAGGATGGTATTTCTGCTTCATTCTAATAAAATTACCTCTCTTAACTGACCTCTGTTAACAAGACAAAGATCACAGAGAAAGTTTGAAATTAAGATGGTAACATACGAATGCAGAGAGATAGGTATGGAAATTAATGTCGAGAAGCTTGGGCTTATGTATGCAGCAGACAAGGTACCAGGTCGTGATGAAAGACAAAATAACGACAACGCAGGAAGCTGAAAGATATACCAACACAATCTACAACCACAACATCCTGCAAGAAATCATTCTACAGCATTACAGCATTTTAGTTCCTGCATGGAAACAAAAGAATAATACATTCATCAAAAATGTTCCTCAATTCTCAAGTTTTGACTGCTATGGTCTAACTAGTAGCTGTTCAATTTCAAACTGTGATTTCCCAGATTAGTATGGAAAATGAAATGTTCCATACCTTTAGGAACCTCATTTTTTACATTTTTTATACTGTAATAAAGTTTATTGTAACACATGTTTATAACTACAAGAAATCTCTCTGGAATTGATTTTAGGCTTCTGCTCTCCCCGAAACTAAGACACTCACAAACACTTCTTTTTAATGGCTTTTGTTACATCATTATAAATATTAAAATACAGTATAAGCTTTCTGTTTAATACTTTGCCTGTGTGTAATAGTACTTACAGTACACCTACCAGATAATGTTGGCAGTATTCTGTAACAAAAATAATGAACACTAGTTAACTTAAATATACCACACAATAAGTATTAAAACGATTGCAAAATGTAACTCCACATAAATTATTTTTCTATAGTACAGTTGCTTTTCAGATTATCTGCCTAGAATGGTTTACAAACCAAGTTTCCTCCATTGCAATTAGTTTATTGTATCTATGAGTATTGATGTAAACATCATCCTGAAACAAACAACACTTAATTTGTTTGACAAATACCAAAAGGGTTTTTTTTTAAAGAGTCAGATTTTGAAAAATCTTGAAGTTACATTTTAGACATTTGTATAAGAATCAACTTGAAGTGAAAATGATCACAATAGAATGTTTGGTTCAACCTATATTGACAATCAGTTGAAAAAAATTCTTCATCCTTTTTCACACACTTAGATATGTAATATTAAAAAATTTTGAAATTTTGTTTCAGGTAATTATGCAAGCAAAGCAAAAATCATGATATCGTAAAGTTCAGCTGGTTCGATAAATGCTAATAATTATTCAAAAACACATTTTTTTAAAATTTCTTTGAAGGTTGAATTAAAAAAAAAATTCTTGAAAATACTTTTAGTTGTTTATGTAAGCATCATTCTGAAATAAAGGGTACTTCGATATCTCGACTGGTTAGAAAAAATAAAAAATTCTCAAGTCCTTTTTTACAAAATCTTGAAATCACATCTTAAACATTTGTATAAGTATCCAACTTCCAAATTGAGTGAGAATCATGATGACAGTCCTTTGAGTTCAAATTACAGAGAAGATTCATCGAAAACTTATTTCACCCTTTTTCACCCTCTTAGGGATCAAATTTTGAAAAATCTCTTCTTAGCCCATGCCTACGGTCTGAGGGGAACATACCCTTGAAATTTTAAGTTTCTAGGTCTGGTGATTTGGGCTGCATTTTACTATCAGTCAGCCAGTTTCTATTTTATGCATAGAGATTATTCATCATTTCATTTCCCAACTAGAAAGGAATTCACTTTTCTACTAACCCTCTTAGTCCCAAAAGCTGAAATATATGTGTTCATTGCCTGTGAGAAAAATGCCAGTGGCCAATACATTGGACCTGCATTTTTTTTTAAATATACTGTACAAATTTTTGAAAGTAAACTTTTTCACAAAAAAATTTGTTTACACATTGCAATTGTTTAAGGGAACCTTCAATTGCTAACATAATTTATTTCCCGCTCAATGACTTTCATTGGTATCTGTTATTACAATTGTAGTAAATAACTGCAAATTTCAGAAAAAGTACCTCCAAGAAAGCGGGCACTAAAAGGGTTAACTGTATCAACAAGGCTTGTTTATTGAGGTTTGTGCTAAATTGCAAGTTTCACAGAAAAAAATATGAGTCTAATTTTTAAGCTTTCAGAAACTTACAAATTAATTGTTGGAGAAATTAAAATATATATTCTCGGAGAAACAAAACTGTTTAAGGTCCACATGTTCAACAGGATTAAACAGTCACCATTATGTTAAAACTTTTATATTTCCAATTGAATCATTATTTCACAAACCTAACATCATTGTTGAACTTAATATTTACTTAAAATAGTCATATGTTTAGACAATTCCATCAGTTTCACTTCAATTTATTTAGGCTCTTGTCTATCATATGTGATTTCATTAAATTTTTTATTCATTTAAATCTTGTATGACCACTTAGCATATTTATACATCTTAACATGCTGTTAATGTTTGAAGCCACTTCTTCCACTTGTTTCAAAACCAGATAGAAAAGGAAATAGTTGAGAATGTGTGGAATAGTCAAACAATAAAACAAATTGGCAGTTTACATACTAACTCTAACGTGAGTATTGTGACCATTAGTGTATGTAATATGTACCAGCACTCGTCATTAATGCTGAGCACAGAATTGCACATGTACATAAAGTGATAATTTAAATACCTGTAGACTCTTGTGCAATGTCTGAATAACTACTCCACATAAATTACAATAATCTATTATAAGCAAACACAGACAGATTTTAGCTACTATAAACATCTGAATAAAGATTGTCGGGCCCTTTAATTGTCACCATTTCGACATAAATACTAGCACACTGTAATAAACAAATTCTTTGCTTCAACTAGGAATTTTTTTATACAAGACGAAGTCGTGGACATGATGCTCAACTTTTTTCATCCTTATTCCACCACGTGTACTGGTTCTCTGTTTCTCTCTCCTTCAAGGGGCCTCTTTTTCCCCCTTCTAGTCAGAGTCCAGCGGCCGGGAGTATTGAGGTTGTGCAAGTGTTATCTGACCACAACCAACATCTGCTACAAGCCTAGCGAGCACAAAACAGTCGCGAGCAAGGCAGACAAGCAGCAGTTATCACAGCAAACTGCTCCACAGCACCCAACGTACTGCAGCAGATCAACCAGGTCACCGACACTACAAGCGGACGTCCGCAGCCAAGTGGCCAACATGGCGCAGGTAGGCTTTTAACTATGGCTCCAGCAATGAGGGATCTTTTGTAGAAAACAGCTAATTAATAGGCAACATATTAAACTTGCAGTATAAAAATTTTGCTAAAGATTAAAGTTCAAACACTGCGTCAAAATTATTAACATATAAAAGCACAAAAATACACTCCTAACATTTTCTAATGTCATTATATGAAGGAATTACTACTTCCTATAAATTATTGCAGATGGATATTTCAAATAGCCTAAATGTTATTTATTACTTTTTCCTTGTTGATAAAAAATTTAATATAAAATCTGTAACCTCACTACTGTATTTTGTTTCTTTAATCACAGATAATTACAAAACATGAAATGAAAGGTGGTAGATAATGTTAAGATTATATAAAATATTACTAAAAAGCTAAGGAAAAACTAATATATTGACCAAATTAAAAAAAAATAACAATAAATCCTCAAACTTTTTAAACAAATATCAATAGTATATGAAAATATATAAACAGAAAGCTTCAAATTTCAAAACATACTGTAATTTAAAAATACAAATACCATACCAATAATTTTCTTCTTGTTGTAGGTTAAAAAACTGTAATGTAATAAAAGCAAAAAATAATTAAAATATCCTGTAACTACTGAAATTTACAATCAGTTGTAACAATTATATGTTAAACAACTTTGTAGCGAGATTTTTGCACATGTGGATGTTAGGAGGGGTGTACAAAACTGATGTCCCACAAAACTTTTTGCTATTATATAAATTACATTCACATAAACAGTTTACCGTCAAGTTACTTTTTTATTCTTTGAAAAAAAAAAAAAAAAAAAAAAACCCAAGGCTAGGTTAAAACAACAAAACAACTATAAAGAATAAAAGCCACCTTGCAAGCTCATGTCTGTATTCAGTACTTAATTGCTTCAAATACAGTAGGCCTAATTCAAAGGACTGAAAAGAATTCTAATTCAGGCTAGGCCTATTTACCAACAGGTTGAAGATGACAGAATTTCCAACCATATAGTGGTTTCCACTAAAATAAAGTACTGTACAATAAAAAATTTACAGAAAAAATCTATACTCAAGGTTAGTGGTGGCAATTAGTAATCATTGAGGATGTCAAATGAATTTTTTTTAATACTCAACCACGATCATGCTTCTCTTTGTGAAATGTCATCCAATCAAATATTTTTGGTAGTGTAAAGTTACCCATGCTGGTTCAAAGTTTACCCAGTTAAACTTTATTCTACTAAAGGTTATGAAGGTATATAAATTTCTTATGGGCGAGCTTGGCAAGGGAAAATTTCTGCCGCAAATTGTGCTGGTGTCAGCAAGGGTCTAATAAAATGTGAGACAGTAGTAAAATTAAATTTAACTAGGCTTGGGGAAAAGAGAAATTGTTTTAACTTAAAATTTAATTGAAAAACAAACAAATTTTGGCTTTTAAAATTGATTCACAGACACATTTAATCAACTTCACGTCACTTTATATTCACGAAAAACTCTGGGATTGATCACTGTGCACCCTTTACCGATACCAGCCCAACTAACAGCAGAAATTATCCCTTGCCTAACTAATAACATTGAGCTTCCTAACCTGTAGTAGAATTAAGCTTAACCCAGTTTACAGTACTCAATCTATGCACAATTTGCCTGGTAGAAACTCTCAGTTTATTTGGATTGTTAAGAACAAGATTTCAAGTCCTTAAAAAATTTAAGATATATTATTTTTATTATTTTAGTAACAAGCTATATTATAACGGTAGATAAACAACAAAAAATTACAGTACTCTATATCACTATATATAAATATGTATTATATATCATTCTGGCAAAGGCACGGGAAAAAAACCTAAGGCGCATACCTATGTGCGGTGAACCACATAAGAAAACTACACATTATTCATTCAAATAGATGACTGAATCGACAACTTACAACACTTAGTGCTATACTACAATATAAATGAATATGCAAACTTTTTGCTGATCCATTATGAATCTAAATGACAGTTCTAAACTGTCTTGCAATAATTAATCAAAAAACTCTGAATAAGTCTCCTGGAATCAAACTATGATCGCTACGATAGGAGACAAGTAGTCCAACTACACCACAAATCTTTCTAAATGTGTGATGATGGTACGCAGTTACTCATATGTGTTGCGCCATTTTTCAGCATAGAAAATAAAAAGCTACTAACGTAAGTGTTGAAAGTGAATAATACAATTGTGTTAAGTATTGTAAATAATTCGTTATTTACACTGCTCGAAGTAATTAGAAGATTGGTCCAATTTAAGGGACTGAACATAAATACTGTAATTGGAAGAACAAACGAGATTGTTATCAGATACAGAAGGTTATGCTCGTTATTGATGAGGAATGGGATAAAGTACATAAAGGAACGTGAAGACTACAACAACTATTCATTAGAATTGTGTATGTGGCATGGATTCAACTGTAATGATGAATGATAATATATTCCGTATGTGCTTGATTGGATTAAAGGCCCTTCCTAGATAGGCTGTGTTTTTGTGTGTGTGAGGTAGAAAACAGAAGGAGTGGTAAAGTTGCCACTGACTAGCATATGTAATGCATTATCGCTTCTCTGCACAAGCCACTGAGCTGACATGCAGTGTTTTACCATTATCCTTTTTTTATAGCACTTTTGTATGTAGCATAGTTCAAAGCCTAAAGGTCATTTCTAGTGTGTTTTTTGTATAAGGTTGTTATTTTTCCAGATTTGGCAGTCTGGCAAAGCAGTTTTTGGCCATTTTGCACATTAAATACTTTCTCAAAAAAAGAATAGTCTTAACTGGCAGCAACAAATTTGAGGCGCAGGAAGGGAGATCCCGTAAGCCTGGAGAGCAAGCTTGCCACAGCAGACACTCAATACGTTAGTTCTGTGTGGACGAGCATTATTTACCATCCACAAAATTAACAACTTGTGCAATAGCACCTGCACAAGACACAGGATTCCCCTCATTGATTTTGTCTCATTCTCTAATTAAAGTTGACCACTCCAATTATTTTGACCAGAATTTATAAACAGAAACCATATTAGGAAGTAATACACGTACATCTAGTATAATTTAATTTTTGTAAATTGTTATGTTCAATGGAAAATTAAATCATGTCAGACTGGGAGGTATGGGATACTACAACAATGTTTACCAATTAAAGGGTTCATAAGAAAAAGCAACATAACACAGTCATAAAATAATGAAACCCAAATTTTATTTGTATCAGTTTTGGTACCTGCTACCCTTTTTAGTGTAAGAACCCTTTCTTTAGAGCACTACGTATTGTCCCGCACAATAATAGTAATAATAGCAAAAACTCATGAATACCTAAATAACATTAGACCTTGAAATAAGTGGTTGCAAACAATAAAAACCAAAGAAAATATTTAAGTAGCAGCTATCGATAAATTTAAAATGTTTCCTGAAGTAGCAATTGGTTCCGATACTGATACGGTAATATTGTTGTCTGCTGTTGCCTCAGGGAAGAGATAAATAAATTTCAGCAAATATAAAAAATATGAACGCTACAAAACCATTGTTAATTAAACTGAAAACTTTGCTGGAAAGTACAAATACATTAGAAACTGGAGCATATTTCTTTTCAGGCTGGCTAGGCCTGTACCTAGAGTGACACAACATGACAGGCAAGATTTATGGTGGTGTTTGAACAAGATGAGAAGCAATCCTGGGTGACCCAGTCCATGTGCAGTCAGGAATTGTCCAGCTAGAATATAGCACCTGGGATCCTAGCCATAACTGGATAAAGATGTGAAAGTAAAATCTCAGCCAACTAGCAATCAACATTACTCTTAATGCAGTGAGAGTGTACCTGCTATTGCAGGGTACGGCTTCCAAAATAATGACGACAGTTGTAACTTATATAATGTGCACCACATAAAAAAAACTGATTTTAGCATTTTTTTAACCAAAATATTTTGTTGGGTGTTTTACACAACTATTTAAGTAGTCGATGACATGTTTATATTTTGTATGAATTATTTCATTTCAGTATATCAAATGGCTTTTGTTATTTACCTGCAAATTTTCGACATACCATTACATGAAAATTATTAAAGAAAAATTGTGTCTAAAAAACAAACATTATCTCACACAAACATAAAATATTTACTGATTTACAGCAACAAGCACCCTTATGATCTGTAACTAACCATTTAGTAAACAGTACAGCCATCTGTTTTAATCTCAATTAAAAGTTGTATCTCTCAGAGTTTGTCAACTGTTTTAAATGAAGTTTTTGGCATTTTCCTTGCATTTGTTTCAGACGATTACCTGACACCAGGTGTTTCTCACAGTAATGCAGTTTGTTTCAACTACAGGTCAGACTACTGGTCACCAAAAACCAAGCGTAGTTCACAAGCAGCTAACGCTAATGTTCTGTGGTAGTTTTCCAGTTTGGAAGCATTTTATGTTTCGAATCCCAGCATATGAGTAACTAAAATGCCCACTCTCATTAATAAATTATTTTTTAATTTTGTTTATGGTATAAGGAATATGACAATGTTAATCCACAAACTTGATTAACTACACTCAGATAATTGGGAGTCTACTGTAAAAATATGCATTTAACAGCAGACATAATAGTTTTTATAATAGAGAATAAACAGCAAATCACTTCACACCTGCAGTATACCTACAAAATTAATAATGCTTTTACATTACTGGAATAGGTGTAATATGACTGTGGCTAATAACCCCATAAATGTTAAAGTTTGTATCATATAAACTATATTTTTACCAGAATGGTTGTTACAAAACTGTAATAAAAGGTCAGTAGCAAAACTTGTGAAATCTAAGAATTTCATACCTTTAAAAGGGGGTGGGAATAACAATATATAATATAGAAACACCACAGTATGGTGATTTAATTCACATAGGTGCCCCAGATAAGAAAGTGCACAAACTATTTCCATCAAGTATTCTTTTGTATGTAATTGTTCCTGTACATTTTCTGTCATATGTTATATGGCTATAAATATTTTTGCACTTCCAATATTAGGTATTCCTGCCAGTATTTCATTTTGGCATACAACTGTATGTTTATAAAATTAATCATTATCAAACCTTTCCACATTACTACAACGATGTTAGTCACTAACTTCACATACTGCAACTACTATTCCAGCGAGAAACTAAACACTTTTATTAATGCTTGTCGTAAGTACAATGAAACAAATTTTAATTATTTTTTATTTATACAGTTTGTTGCATTTGTGATTCCTGCCATTTTGACATCATTAACTGCTATTTTTAGAATGCTACTAGTGATAGAATACTATTTTTATTGCATCTGTTGTGCCTATTGCATCAAAGTAAAGAGTATAAAACACCTAAACCAACTTACAATTAGCAGACAACCAAAGTGCAGTGACTGTCATTCTTGTTTTTTGATGTAAAAAAAATAGAATGTAATTAGTTTTCGGTGGAAGCTTATTTTAGTTTCTGAGAGTTACTTACAAACCTCAAATACATCTACGTGAGAACAATTTAAACACCCTCACTAATAATGATCCAGTTAATCCATTTATGCACACTTTTGTACAGTTCTAAAACTGAAAACTAAATATCCAATAATAATTTTAAAAAAATTTTGTGCTTGGTAAAATTATTACATGAAAGGCCAAATAATAAACCAGCAAAAACAAATCAACAAGATATTAGAGAATTTAGATAAAAAGCTGATAGAAACACTTTTATCTAGAAAGCTTTAAGTTACTTACTGTAAAAACAAACACTGAAAAATTAAATCAGTGAAGGAATTTACCTGTAAAACTAGAAACATGAACAATATAGGTCCAAATACTTTCACATATAGTTTAAAATTTGAAAAACAATGTGATATGATCATGATTATTTTTTACTTCAATTAGATACTCATACAAATATCTAAGACTAGCTGGCCGGCTGCGGCTTTGCCCGCATGAAATTATGTAGTGTAAACAGTAACTCTGGATTATATATGTGATGAAGGCACTTAACAGCTAGTGTACTCAATAACAGTGAACTATAAATTGTCTTAGCTCAGTGTAAAGAGCGTGCACAATATGCTCGTATAATGTCATAGTAATTTCCATCGCAAAGTCTTGCATGGGATACGAACCCGTAACCCCCCCCCCCCCACACCCAAACTTTATACAATACCTGAGTGAATGCTTAAAGGCAGGCCGTGATAATTCTTTTGTGTGTATAGGCTACAGTCCAAAGGGGTTTTATTTTTGAGTAGGTTGGCAAAAAGAAACAACTGTTGAATTATTTCTCTGTTATCATTCTCTTTTTTCGGGAGACTGTAACATTTTACTGCTTTTCATATCCTTAATTTTCAAATTTAATAAAATCCTGAATTTGATTTGTAGATATTTACATAAGCTTCATTCTTATCAAATAATCCTCTCAATATCTCAACGGGTATAAGCGGTACAAATGATTATTTGAACGAACATTTTATTTTTTTAACAGCTTTCAAGGATGAATTTCGAAAAATCCTGAAATTACTTTTTTGATATTTACATAAGATTTATTTTAAAGCAATAACCATGTCAATATTTTCACTGGTGTAGGAGATAAGTGGGGTTAGTCAAAAACACATTTTATTTTTATAAAAGCTTTTAAGGATGAATATCGAAAAATTCTAAAAATACTTTTTAGATATTTATTTAAGCATCATTACAAAGAAAAATCACCTCACTATCTGAAATGGTTTAGGAGAAATCACTGATTAATTAAAAACACATTATACGGCTTTTCACCCCCTTAATTTTCGAATTTCGCAAAATCTTAAAATTCGCAAGTATGCATTTCTTTGGGCAATATAATGAAGTTAAAAAAATTATGATAGCTTTCCCAATTAATGAGATATCAGGGATTCTTTGAAAACACATTTCACCCCTTTTCATCCTCTTTAATTATCAAATTTCGAAAAATCCATTCTTAGTGCGTGCCTTCGGGCCAAAGGGAAGCTTCCTTCAAAATTGTATGGTTCTAGGTCCAGCGGTTTGGGCTGCGCATTGATGAGTGAGTGAGTCAGGACACTTCATTTTATATATTAAGATAACAGTTCAAAGATTTCTCAAAACTTGATCTCTAAAGCTGGTAAAAAGACTATAAATTTGTTTTCTATTATTCATCTATATCTATTGAACCAGTCAAAATATTAATATATGCTACTTCTTTCAGGATGATACTAAAAATTAATTTAAGGATTTTTCCAAATTCAATACCTATCAGGATAAAAAAAAGGGTGAAAATTGTTTTTCAATTAACTATATAACTTTAAAGGGATACTTATTTTTTTAATATAAAAAAATCAATATTTCTTGATTTTTTTTTATATTTGACTTTTAAGGGGGTGAAAATAGGTTAGATGTGTTTTCAAAGAACCATCAATACATCTAAATTCCAACAGGATAATTTTGTGATTTTCACACCCATTAAAAAGTTAAAAATGAGGTTTCCAGGATTTTTAAACATGCTTTCAAACAATCATTGATAGCTAATGTTTTAATGTATAGAGGTGCTTTTTTTTTTATGCAGAATGACAAACTACAAAAATACTCGAAAATAAGTTTCCAAAATTTTTTCAAAATTAAAGTCCTCAAGGGTGTACAAGGGTGAAATGCATTTTTAACAAATATCTGATATGTATCGAACCATATAGGCTACACCAGAATTATCTCTTCAACTTGATACTGTACTTGCAAAATGTCTAAAATTATATTTTGTAATTTTTTTGAAATCTAACCCTTAAAGGGGTGAAAATACATAACATTTACTTTACATTAATCCTTGATATTTATCCAATTATTATAAATACTGAGGGATTGTTTGCTTCCAGTACATTATTCTACCTGATACTCTTCAAGTATCAAAATGCATACGAAGATGCTGACAGCTAAAATAACACAATCATGAAACTCGGGATGGGAACAGATACATGTGCTGTCCAACCCGTCTACTGTATGAAGAAACACTGTCTCCCTGTCTCCTACCACTCTATCGTTACTAGCACACACTACTGTGTCACTTATGAAATTTGCCACAAGTATGAGCTGCTGGCAATAAAACTTTAACCCTTTACTATGTTTTGTTTTGCAGATGTTCAGATGGACTGTATGTCTGATGATCATAGGCAGTATCACAGCTGCACCACAACAATACGTGAGATGGCACTATGACGACGGACAGTACCAACAATCACAACAATGGGAGCAAGACCAAAGGCAGTGGGAACTGGATCGACAGCAACAAGAGAGAGACCAGGCTCAGCAGTTCCTTGACCAGGACCAATGGGAGCAAGAGCAGCAACAACCACAGCAATACCAGCAGGAGCAGGACCTACAGCAACAGCAGCAAGACAACCTTCAACAACTGCAGGACCTGCAACAATGGGAACAAGATCGTCTGCAACAAATACAAGACCAAGATAATGATTTGCAGCAAAACCAACAAGAGACCGAATATTTCCAGCAGCTGCAGCAGAACCAGCAAGAGACTGAAGATTTCCAACAGCTGCAGCAGAACCAGCAAGAGACAGAAGACTTGCAACAACTGCAGCAAAACCAACAAGAAACAGAGGATTTGCAACAACTGCAGCAAAACCAACAAGAAACAGACGATCTACAACAACTGCAGCAGAACCAGCAAGAGACAGAAGACTTGCAACAACTGCAGCAAAACCAACAAGAAAC
>PNEQ01089570.1:0-23377 GCA_003012365.1 Medauroidea extradentata
AAGTAGAGCAGGAGGAGTGGGAATTGCATCAGGAGGAAGGAAGAGGGAAGGGGGGAAAGGCACATCACCCTGAATTAGCGTTCATGACTACCCGAGTAGGCGGCGCGAAATTCAAACAGAGCGGAGACACAGACGAAACAAAATTTTAAGTTCATATCTAAAGTACAATTTAAGGAGGACGAGCTGAGAGTCAGCTCAACGCAGTTGTTTCTCAAGATATATGTAACGGATTTGTTCAAAATTGAGGTCTGCAAGTACATTGGACTTTGCTACAGTGACGCGATCAATAAAATGATAGGGTCACCTCTTGAAGTTCCACAGTAAAACCGTTACGACGGAACACTGCGCGCGCGTTTACGATTTTGGCCGTAGAGACGATATCACAATACATGTGCCGGCCGACGTCGCTCGTAGCGCCTCATAGATTTTCGCCTCTCACACACAAACATACCCTTCATCAGGTGGCCGCCTTGAGAATGGTCATAACCGGTCGTAGGTAGCTCGCTTCCCACCAAAGCGTTTGGGTTCGATTCTCGGCGGGGTCGGTCCCCGGATTTACGCATGTAGAAATCGTGCCGGACGATGCCGTTAGTTGGCTGGTTTTCTCGGGGATCTCCCGTGCCTTTATAATTCCGGCACTGTTCTATACTCACCTCGATGTTGAGCGCTGACCAAAATCTCTCACTCATGCTTATTTTCCTTGCTGGATACAGTAAACATGGGAAGCAAAGATACTTTAATGGTGTTGAAGTGGGTAAAAATCATAATTTCATGTTTGCACCAATTTTTGTACACGTTACCGGAAAGTATATTTTTCCTCTTTAAAAAAATTAACCTCGGCCAGTTTTCCCATAAAGACGTTTCAAGTCAGAATTTACATGTTTTTGGTTAATTCCGACCAGGAAAACCAATAAATATAATTGAATAAAATAATCCACACTGAAACTGCATGAACTAACTACGCTTTGAAGATATTTTAGTATAAAAAAAAAGGTTCAATGTAGAAAAAAAGTTTATAATTTCAGAATTCTTGTAATGGGGTTTTTATACGCGTCAAGCCGTAGCCCACATTCCTTTCATTATGTTTATTGATTTTCGTGGTGTCCATTATGTAAAAACATACAAGTTTTGGTTTTGAAATGCCATCGCGGGAAAACTTTCTGAACTATTTTTTTCTACCGAGAAGGAAATTTACTGAAGTAACTTCTACAAACCTAAAACTATTTCCTACAAATCTGAAATTATGTTTCTCCCATTTGAGAAACTTAAAAGACGTAACGCATTAATTTTATGTGTGAAAAGAATATGTTTAGTGAAACAAAAACTTCTATATTTCTGCTATACGAATAAGGTTGGTATTTTTCTTGCTAATATGAAAAAACTGTTCCTTAGCTATTTTAAATAAGCCCTATTAATACACTTCTAATTTACAGTTCCGTGTTTTAATACCGTTAAATTTTAATTCAAAATATTGGTTCTTTCATGTATGGTTAAATATCAGAAAAGATGGAAAATTGCAGGAACCTTTATTTAAAATAGGAATGAAGCAAACAATATTACGTTATCATGTCGTAGCTTCACGTTGACAGTTTACAATTGAATGGTGTTGTGCAGATGACATCCACGCCACAAATGTAAAGGACAGGCACAAAACAAGCTCCTGAAATATTATACATTAAAACTCGAGCAGATATAGGTTATTTGAAAATGAGATGTATTAATTAATAAAATAACAAATTACATTTAAGTAACAATTGTTTGTGTTCTACTTAATAAAATATGGGATGGTCTGTTTCTGCATAACGTCATTTAATTCATCTGGACTGACTTATGAAGACCAATATCAAAAATGCTGGACGGGAAATTGAACCCGGTGCCTCCCGAATGCAAGTCCAGTGCTTTACTCTGCACTGTCTCCCTCCGTATCGCTAAAAATAACCAGGCGATGTAATGGGTTGGGGGTTGTCAGCACTGGACAGGGGATTAACAACCCCTGTGACGTGATTAGTCCTCACACACGGGCCATTGTGCGTGAACATCGCGTCATACGGCCGGTTCGCACAAATTCTCGCCACAATGACGACGTAATTAGTCGCGCCCGTGAGACTGATTCTACAGAGCTCTCTTTTCATCCGCTAGTTACTTTTTTTCAAGCCACCCTTCCACATGTTCTTTTATCCACGCTTTGGATCCAGTATGCTGCGTCATCAGTGTGGATCTCTGTAGCTCCTGCGGAGTAACGTTCAACTTCAGAATAGCTCCGTACGCACTCTTTCGTGGAACTTCAGGCAATTTTGACATATCTGTAGGCTCCTCGTGTGCTAACATTATATTAATAATACATGCTTAAATGGTTTGTTTAAGAGAATAAGCAATTATTTATGCGATTTTAATTTTGAACGAGCAAAACACGGCGGACGTTGTCCTCCCAGTGTTTATATAATATTGGATGTTGGTCCATTTGCGAACCCCCATCCTCCGTTTTATTAATGCACTAAATACTATAAAGGGAAGCTGGTATAGATGTTGATTCGCTGCAGCGCCACCCACTGGCAAGTAGAGTAAAATGGATGCCACAGAACTTTCTCCACACACACATTTCATATATATATATATATATATATATATATATATATATATATATATATATATATACACAGGATGTTCCGGGAGTAGACGACAATAAAGAGACCAAAGACCAGACTTGTGTAGTCAAATTCGCTACCGCCTAAAAGTTATGAATTTTTAAAGAAAATTTGGCTGTACTTTACCTTGAACTAAACATTTACTGACGGTGGAAAAAGTAATGGTCCACGTGGAACGAAATTTGTACACACCAAAGGTGATTAGTGTCAACACATTTCGCGTCACTGAGAGTACAGCTTCGTGGTGTAAAAAAATCACTTTCACAAAAGTTGTGTTTGGTTCGGAAGGATGCCTCCAGTTTGCACGAGGTAAAAAAAATTTAATGGGTCACATAAATCATATGTCATATTTGCCACGTTTAATCGGCCAAACAGTGTCTGAGTTTATCAATATCATACATAGATATATATCCACACGATGCCCAAAAATAAGCACACTTCGCAAATCCTGGGCTAATAGGATATCTACTGGCGAAAAAAATCCTATCGAATTATGATGAGTAGTTTAGATTTTATCAACGATTCAGTTTTCCAGTTGTTCGCTCGACATCTTGCCTTCTTTGGAAAAGATTTAATAAACGTGGGTGACGTCTCTACAGCGACGTGTCACTGTATTTTGTACATGTACTCTTTGTTACAGTCGGCTCCAGATTATGCAGTCGCCATGTCCAGGCCAATTTAAAAACACCCCCGGCGAACAAAGTCAGAGAAGTACGCGAGCCGCAGAGACAAGCATGTTCCCATGACAAGCAAACAAACCCATCAGCAGTTTCGTCACGAGAAAGCTAGTAAATTAGACCAAGTATGTTATACGAATTTGTGTATAGAGTTGAGTTGCCGGATGGTTGAGGGCTACAACCAGCAGACCACAGTTATTACAGGTACAAACGCTGTGAGGTTCCTTTTCAAAATTGGATAGAAAATATTATACGTACAGTTTTTGTTAAGAGAGATATCCACCCTTAAATTGAAAATAATAAGACCTACTGGAGATTAAAGTCAATGTTGTGAAGTTACTTTATGTAGACCTGAAGCTTTTGCATCACTGTAGTATACTAAGACTGAGAAGGGGTTGGTATGTTTTTATCTTGCCAAGGTGTGAGTAACCCTTGTGTATTTTTATTATTTTAAAGGAAGTAATATTTATACTATATGCACAATAAACATCACCTTCACGGAACAATCAATACGAATTGTTTTTGTGGGAAAAAAAATGTGAGGCAGCACTTGGTTGGTTGTCAAGTACGCTTTACAATGCTGGTTGTATGGCGTAAAGTTTTCTTAAAGTTACATCATTCCCAGATTTTTTTTATTTTACCTCCAACTTGTAGCTTTCCTTTAAAATAATTTAAGGGAATACAACTCAATTACGAGTTACTGTACAACATTGTTCATACAATGTTTTCTATCCCATTTTGGGTAGAGAAACGCCACCGCATAGTCTGTACAGTGTAAGTTTGCCTAATTTTGACATATATCTTCTGAGCAGGGGCCGCGGTGGCTGAGTGGTCAGACCTCTCGCCTCCTACCAAGGCGATTCGGGTTCGGTCCCCGGTTTTTCGCATGTGGCAATCATGCCGTTGGTCGGCGGGTTTTCTCGGGGATCTCCCGTTTCCCCCGCTCTTTCATTCCGGTGCTGCTCCATACTCTCATAATGTCACCCTTCACCAGCGCTAACCAAAATCTCTCACTCACTCTCTTCTGAGAAGAGCATCTTAAACAGAATTGCAGATAACCTGTTTTCCAGGAAGTGAGGATGATGTAAAGGTCAACACAATGGAGTTGCCAGACAATTTTCTCATGTGATGTCAAAATCAGGCAAACTTATACTGTATAGACGATAGTTCAGAAACATCCTTTATACACATGGGCATATTTCTTGTAGATGGAAGTGAGCATAGAAAATGTACTCTAGTTAGCGCTATAGCCAGTTTCCTACCAAATTAACTCTTTAGTTCATATGACCAACTCATTAAACTTGTACACGAAAGTCTACACCATTAAAATGTTGAATGTAGATTTCAGAGTTGCATGTTTTTGTGTAATATTTACGGAGTCTGCTTCATAAATATATTATAAAATTAAAATATTTTTAGCAGGAAATAATATTCTAGGTTACACGATCCTTCAATATTGCCTCTTTTGTCCACCTTGGCACTGTGTATTTCAAAATACAGTACAAGCACAGAAGGGCTTTACACTTTCAAATATTCATAAAATTGAAACCATGCTGCTGATCTGTTTCAATCCTATCCCTATCTCTAGATACATGCGAGACTAACTGTTCTGTTGCGGGTTGCTGCCGCTAGAAGGTGCTAGCGTACAAAATTGCCACTACAGCACAGCAGATGAGTTGGCACGTTCTACATTCAGCGAAAAATGAGTACATACTTTCTGTTAAACAAGCATTTCTTACAAAATTTCACCAACACCCACCCAGCATCAGTTTACACGTGTGGTACAAAAATTATAAGAATACGAGTGCATTCGCAAAGTTATGGTAGCCCGACGAAGATGTGGATCTGTTCGAGCAGTATTTCAACGAAGTCAAAATGGACGATGACAACAACTTGTGTCAGACGTTAATTTTTAGTGATAAAGTAACGTTTCACACTAACAGCAAAGTGAATCGGAGCAATATTCGTTGTTGGAAAACCAAAAATTCATATCGTACATCTGGACTAACTGCAATCTGTACGGCCTCATGTGTAAGAGCTTACCCAGGATCTTGGCAAGTGTAGCTCGATGGATTGATTTTTGTTCGTTCCTTCGTCTTTTGTAAGATATTTCGTTCAAAACAGTCGCAACTTTATGCAGATAGTTTGTTTACATTCGACTTGCACAAGGCATATAAGTAGAACTGTTCCTATCGCGAACTAGCTGATAATACTAGCCACTAGTATCCTCGATGGCAGTTCAAACCAAAACAATACAAGTTTTCTATATATCGAGGTGAGCAACAAGGTGTTTACCTTCTTTTGCAACATATATGCTCGTGTGTACTGGACTTTAAGTGACGCCAGTAAAGCATTCACTACGTTTCCATGTCGTTCTGAAAAGTCTCATACTAACAGAATTCAAATAGATTTCAGTCTCAATATCGTTGCACCAAAAATTCGGATTGAGTCGGGCGTAAACTGCCATGCAAGCGCGGATCGTATTGAACGCCAATCGAAAGTAACAAATGAAGGACTGAAGAAAAATTATCATACGATCATGAAGAACAATATTTTTCTTGTATCCCTTTACGCGGTGGCAAAGAAAAATAAAGAGACGGATGTATGAATTTATATATTTCATGTCGACCAACATTACAGCACGCACATTTGTCCAGCGAACTGAAATAGATTTCTGTCGGATCCAAAGTTTGCTTGTGTACTCAGTCGGGATTCAATACCCAATTCGACTGTCAGACTGTAACCCAAGTGGAGGTAACAAGCGTCTATTTAAAGTTACTTACAATCTTTCAGCTATAACTTGGTTATAAACATAACTGAGCAAACTTGCTTAATGCACAGCTGCAGCTGACCAAAGGGTTTTGGCTTGAGTGTAGGTACAGGGCAGTGGTTTCTATCATGCATGTCATTGAACTGCCTAAGTGTTCCATTCCATAGTAATAAGAAATCCTTTCTGAGCATTATAATTTTTATATTACGGAATTGATTCATTAGTTTCCAATTTATAGAGAGTTTATACTTGAAAGGTTTACTCCCTGTCCATGTGAAATTTCTGGAGTACGCTTTTTTTATTGCTATTCCTAAGCGGACACCACTTACGTACGTTTTAGTTTTTTTATAATAGTCTATCAGTATTGGAGTAAGCGAGGATGGCAATTTTTCGAAGACCGGGGGAGGGGAGTACTTGCTTCCCCCCTCCCGGGGAAAATTTTTTAAAGGGTTTGGTGGTGTTTGCAGCTTTTAAGAACTGAGAATTTGCCTATTAACATCAATCAACTTTCCGTATCACATTCCCTTATTTCCTTAAGAGGACGTAAAAGCATTAAATTTTAACTGCAGGTTTCTTGAAGCCAATTTGCGAAAATTAAACAATAGTAATCCTAGACAACGTTTTAAACAAAATTGTTTCCAGTGTTACGAACTTTTGAGGCCGGAACCTCGTACATTTAACTGCGGCGCAAGAGATCACGCATAACGAATTAGTAATTTTGGATACATATTTACTCATAAAGTTGACGAGTACCATTATCTAGGATTGTTTTTGAGTATTTTATCCACATTGGCTTCGAAAAAAGCGTACAAATCAATTGATGTTTTCAGCGTTTATTTATCTACCACGCACTCTTAAGTGAAGAGAAGGAAATTACAAAACATATCATTAAGTATATACATGAGGAATCACAAAAGGGTGAAATATGGAAAGTTGCGGTAGTGATATAATGTGCTGACGTGTGGCAGTTTGTTCTCCTCTATGTGTCATTACAACAAATGTACACATTACTTAAGCTAGTGTCATTAACATTTCACCTTTCCCTATTAGACTTGACTTACAGGACGGCCTGTATATACATGTATGTATTTAATATACGTATATACGGGACACAATATATGTACTATATATACACGGAAATCCTGTATGTATATATGGGACATTCTGTACATATATATACATATGGACATCCTGTACACACACACATATATATTATGTATAAGGTAATTCGGGGGACGATGTAACACCTAAGGAATTTTAAAATATTCATGTTAGAATCTATTGTGTAAAAAGTATTACGATAGGGTAACATTTGTGTTAGTAATGAGCTACAAGTGGTTTTAAAACCAGTTTAAATAATAAACTTAAAAAACACTGAATAACTGGCATTTCCCCGAGTTACCTTATATATGCGGGACATCATCCCTATAATCCCACCCTCTTGGACTAAAACCTGACGACGCCCATACTATCAGCGGAAGTTGTGCACACTACGCGGTGGTACGGGCAGGCAGTAAGATACACGTCAGGACAGCGTGTTGCGGTTGAAGGAAGGACAAGAGAGAGAGGACGCCTTCTGACGGGAAGCTCCGCATACCCGCCACCGTCGCATCTGGTGGGTTTCGCGGTATCGACGAGCGGCGTTTATAATTACAGGCATACTCCGCAGGTCGTGGGTAAATTCCTGGCGCGCTCCTCTTAGCACAGCGGGGCACGTAAAAACAAAACCCGCCCCTGCAGTGCTCGAGACGATGTAATCCGCTCCACCGCGACGTCAAGGTGGTCGCCTACCTGCGCCTTCGCCTGCCTTGCAGACACACAGGCGCATATGAAAATTCACTCGCTGGAGTAGGCTACGTTATTTCAGTCACGTGGCCATGTCTTTGTTCGTTACCCTTCAATGCTATTAAAAATTTTAAAATGACGTGAATAAAACTAATCCTACATATTTTCCTCATGGTAAATGTTACTTCCACAGTGCATTCTTTACACGTATTATGTTATTATATTCAAATATAATATTCGTTTTAGTAGGTGACCGAGAGGCGAAAAGTTTAAATTTCGAGCACGCGAATAAAGTCGATTTACTTTCTGTTCGAAATTTGCGTCGCATCCACCAGTTTCGTGCCGCTGACGTCACAGGAACCATATTTGGCGTCGCTATTGTTTATTTATTTTACCTTAGAGGGTTTATGTACGTTGCCAGGTTTTATGTCGTTAGACTTAATAGAGGACGGCTTTCTTAACCTAAGTAAACAACATAAACAACTAGGACCGTGCTGGGATACGAACCCAGGACCTCCCGCACTGTAGTCCGGCATGGTACCGACCGTGTTATTGTGATTATAATCCTTAATTCTCTACTCAATACCTCACTTAATTCTGTCCATACACGTCGACTAAGATTTCATATCAGAATTCTGTAGCAAAACATATGTGTACTTTGCACTCTATCACTGTGTTCCGGTACATAGAGGAGAATCATACATTTATGGTGTTTGTTGTTTATGTTAAAATTAATTACAAGAGTAAAATTGCCGAATCCTATTTCAAAACAAGACATGCACGTAGTTGCCAAATAAGTGAAATTATCTTGTACTATTTAGGTTTTGATACATCCGACGGTCGTTTGTTCAGTAGGAATCAAGAACTGTGTTTCTATTCACAGCATATTGGCAACCCTACTTGAGTATGTCGCATGAACGGTGACTAAAATTGTGCTTCGCGCATGCGCGTCAACATACGCTTCGATGAAAAATAGGACGGCTCTATCTGTGAAATTAAGTACGGAATTCTGTCTGGAACTAGCGTAGTTACGGTACACACTGTATGGAATTCGGTGGTAAATTATGTTTAGTGTGTACCAGGCTTAAGAGGGCGTGGCAGATAGATAAGCGATGAGTTCTGCAATTGAGATCTACACTTTTTGAAACCCAATATAGAAAAACTGCAAAACAGGAATTCTTTATTAACGAATATTTACACAGAATGACGCATTTGTTAAACGTGATCTCTTACGCCGCAATTAATTGTACGAGATTGTTCTTCAGATACGTCAATCGGAAAACATTTTGGCTCAGAAAGTTGGCAAAAACTATTCTCTGGGATTGATGTTTCCAAATTGGCTTCGAAAAACCTACCATTCTGAACTGATGAATTTAGCGCTGAATTACATACCACGCACTCTTAAGGATTTTGCTAAACTTGTACGAAATAAAACTGCACACGAAGAGTTTCGCAAAACATCATGTGTCCCTGGTGAGAACTTCATTTCTTCGTTCCTAAGGGCGCGGTTTCACCTCAGTTTTCAACGTATTTTTTTCTCATTTTAGACATGAATTGTGATTAAATGTTTTTGCGTAATCAGCCGTAAACCTCAAAATTTGCACTTTACGGTTTTATGTCCGCCAGTAAAACCAATTTACATACCAAATCGAAAAAATTCACAGAGTAGAACAATGTTGTAGGCTGTGATTTTACACATATAAAAACAAACAATATGTGTTTTTAAAAAAAATTGTTGAAATTTTTAAAATCAGCATTTCTTATTAATACAAAAATATTCGACTTTTTGTTTTTATATATGTCTAATCATAGCATACAACATTGTTAAACACTGTGGTATGTTATTGGTTTTAGTGGCGAACATAAAACCGTAAAGTGCAAAACGTTTACGATTCATTGCGAAAAAACTATGACACATACACAAATTTCCCAAGAGGAAGATTTAATCACAAATTATGTCTAAAATGAGAAACAGAAAAATGTCTGGTACAAATATAAAAATAAAAAAAGACGTTGGAAATCTTAACCGTGCTGTGGCCGAGAAGTGACCTTGCCACAGGGGTCGAAGAAGGGACAAGGGTGTAGGAAAGGTGGTGGGGGGATAATCATCGTAAGGTCGTTAAGGAGTGCGACTCTCGTCAACCCCGGGGTCTTGTTTGCCATGCGCCGACCGTCGTAATCTGGAGTTATTGTGCGCTAGCCCGCAGGATCGCTGCCCCCCTACGTCGACGCCCTCGGGGGTAGGTGAGGGGTGGTAGGGGTTGGAGCGTCGCGACGCCGCGCCGTCCTCGGTCAACACACGACCTCCCGGGACGCCAGGCGGCACCGCGGCGACAGAGCGTCTTTGATTTACTGCGCCCCGTAGCTTGTTCGTCGTTAATTGAGAGCACTTTACAAATCAACATGTACAGGGTATTCTGAAACTGTCGCATCAAAAGCACACCACGTGAAATCCTGGACTAAATTACAGACGTGTGTGTCATAGGCGGTTTCTGTTTTCAGCCAGTTAGTACCTCTCCTCGGGCGTAACTGCTAACACAGAAAATGTCTAACCTCTCTGGACACGTCACTTGCGCGTGTAAGATGAATTGTGCATCGGTAGGAATATCTATAGTTTGTTAATTGTATAAAACACAAATATTTTGGATTATTTTTATGTTATTTCAGTATTGTTGAATTTGTCTAGGAAAATACGCGGAACTACATTCGGCAATTCGCTGCCAACCGTACAAGTAAGGTAACTATTATTAATGTTGAAATATGTACAGTAATGTTCAGGGCCTCACTTTATCCCGAACGACCTATAGTGGTAAAATGTTCTATGACTGCATTTTTCAACACAGCACGGAGGAAGTTTCCCTCTCCCCCATGTGCTCCTTGCCCGGGTATTATTGTATAGACGGTTCTGAAAAAAGTAAGCACCTTTGAAACTCCTGTCCCATTTTTCATTTTCAGTGCTGCCACTTGTCAATATAAATAAAGAAATTGAAGTGAACAGATTTTAGTACAGTACAAAGTTATTAGAGCTAATCCCCCAAAGTATTACTTTAAAAAAACATAACATATATTATTTAAAGTATTACAGCTAAATTAAATCAAACTATTAGAAAACTAGATATATTAATTACCGAATAACGTTTCATAAGAAATAATTAATATTGTGTATATGACTGTACAACTTTTATACATAAAGAAATAAAACATACCCGGATACAAAAATATATTACTTTAAAAACATAAAATAATAACCCTTAACAGTACTGTTAAGAACAGCAGTGATTAATTACTCTATGGATAGTATTTTATCCTTGACTATTTTGTTGTTGATTAAAAATGAAAGGTATGAAAACCAACAAAAATAAGATAATATTATTTCATCTATTAAAGGATTCAGCTTAAATACATGAGTTATGTTAATTTGCCAGAGAAGTTTTAGGGAAGAAAAGGATTGGTAATTTTTGTCGTTCTCGACAAGTACAAATATGCTATCACAAAAACAATTTATCCTAATAAAAAACAAATAATTAATTGAACACAAAACTAAATAAATTATAATCAAGACGCATTAATGCAAATAAGATGTTTTTTTATAAACTAAATCTTGTCATTCTAGTACACCTATTTTGTTACGACTTACCTCAATTTAATTGAGAGTGATGGGCGATATGTACTTGTTTTAGAGCTACAATAAAATAATCAATATTTAAAATATTACTATCAAATCCACATTCAACAAAATTTTAATTCTAGGGTCACAATGAATAATATATATTTAATTATTATTCTAGTGAAGGTAGTCGTCAAAAGTTCTCATTTTATCATAAACCACCTACATGTATGTTACGCCAGCCAAGTAAACATAGAGTCATGTTTGTAATGTACTGTATTGAAGATGTTTCCATAATGTGATAGTAACGTATCTGCATATCTCTATAGAGGAGTAACTCCGTGCTGTGTGGCGACCATAGAGGTAATATATAGTAGAGGGAACATGACGTCACAAATGTGCGTCTAACATGGTGTCGTTTATTTATGTTTTTTCGGCGTAAAATTGCAGTCGTGTTGTTTGAAACTCATAGCATACCTTCCAGAATATATATTTAGTCATGTGGTGTCACCAAGATCTCGGTTCAAAACCGTATAGTAAGTATGTAGCTAATATTTACTTTTTACTAAAAACAGCTTGGTTAAGGAAAACAGTAACGTGGCAAACAGTGTTTACATTTGTCGTTCTGAAATTTCTACGCTATTATACTATGCGATAATAAGGTAGTATGCTCTCCTTTATTCATAAATTCATAAGGGACCAAAATAACGAAACATACTTGTGATTATTAAGCAATTATTATCTTTGCTCTCAATTTTATTTCAAATTTCCCGCGCATATTTTACTAAAGTCACGTGACACATGTTGAACACACAATTTCGTACGCAGCTGTATAGAGGATACTCCCTCTACCCTATATTTACTCTAAGGTGGCGACGTAGGCACGTAAAATGCATGCCATTTGCGCAGAAGTATACGAACACATTGTTATCTTTCATTTTCAGCAAAAAATATCGTGTCATCATTGCTGCTGTCTGAATTAAGCACCACTAAAGACACAAATATAGCTTTAATACTAATTGTTCCATATTACGGCGTGCACAGTTATACGTGTTTGGCTGGCGAAACAAAATTTATACGTGTAAACTTCCAAACAAATTATGTTGCGTCAATCAAATATTTAGTTGTAGTTAGTGTAAATACTTTGCAAACATACCAATTTCTTTTTTTGTGTTTCAAAAAAATCAAGTGTGCTGCTTTTGTTTTTTTTTTTATCTGGTTAAATGGTTTATTAGTCATAGTAATTATTAACTATACCTAGAGACTATGGTTAGAGATGATGGTATATCGCGAAAATGTTTTGTGCCAAGATAGCCTTGAAAACACTGACACAACGTAGCTGTCTACAGACATCAAATATTACAATATCGGGATTCTTATTGGCTCAGTCAAATAGGGCAACAGCTCCACGTATAAGCTAAAGCCGGTAAGCTGAACGTGTATTGAAATCCATCAAACAGTCAACTTTTCCCGCGATAAACCATAGTATATCGCGAAACATTTTTTGTGCCAACATATCTTCGAAAACTTTGCAGTTTCTTGCAGCATGTAAAACTGGGTGATATACGTCTGACACAACTGCAGGCATAAAATATTTGAACAGTGGGATCCTTATTGACTAAGTCAAATAGGGTAACAGCTCCACTCACAAGAAAAAGCCAGTAATTTTTCGGTAAGCCTAACGTACGTTTAAACCCATACTACACCATATTCATACAGATATTTGGTTTCGATTTCTGTCAGTGCTGTTAAAACGCCATATAAGAATATAAGACTAGAGAGAATTGAAGTGTTTGGTGACCTATAAGGGCTGGCTTTACATACGTTTACTGAGCTAACGGCAACACATTGGACTCGCGTTCGGGAGAATTCTGGTTCGATCTCCGTGGTTTCTTGGAATCACTCCATGCAAAAGTCTAGTATGGTTCCTTAACAAAGGCCAAGGCCGACTCCTCTCCCGGCGCCTGAAGTTGTACAACGTTCTGTGTCATCGTTTCTAATGACCTCGCTGTCGACAAGACGTAAAGCCTTAATCAGAGGGGTGACACTAGAGAGGGACTAAAATGTATTATTTTTAGTGAGTGCCAGTATCAATGCCAACCTTAAACATTTACTACTAGATCAACTGTTTTATTCGATAATATATTTTTGTATGTTTAAGTTGTCGTTCACGCTTATTTACTTCCACACTCGTGTACTCGTTAACAAAAACTTGTAAAATGGCGATTGTGGTGAACTATGAAATACTTTTAATGTGTGTGAGGTGATAGTAGCATCCTAACTAGCTTTTAATATGAACTAATGTTATTATTCACGTAATTCTTTAAATAGTTTTATTACAACTTTGTAACTTTTTTCTGTGTGGTTGACGAACAGTGAATTAATACAGTCATTTGGGGCAACTTTGTACGGCCAACCTAGTTTAATTTCCAATGAAGTATTTCAGAAGTTAAGAATACGTTTGTGTTGTAGATTATTAAATTTGTTAAAGTTTGCATGCAAAATTAAGTCCAAAATAAAAATATTCCCATTCAAAAATTTAGGTGTCTTTTTTTTTTTTTTTTTTTTTTTTTTTTTCAATAAAGTTCACGAGATATTACTTTATTGTCGATGCCACCCTGCACAAAATATTAAAGTTTTTGTCAGCAGTTTTTAGTGTGTGTGGTTGGTGTTAATACTGGAATTAGCCACCCCCACCACTCTAAAATGCAGCAAAAAATAAGGAATCACCGTGACTTGGAAGTGTCGTCTCTGTTTATCTTATGTACTACGTGGCCCTGATGATCTTATAAATTACATTTAAATCCATTTGTTTACTTCCGACTTCGTTTTCTTTACTCACAGATAAAGAAATAAATATATAGTGTAAAGGTATTTTACATTTTCTAATTGCACAATATCTACAACAACATACACACCAAATGATGGAAATCATAAGAAAAGAAACCTAAATACAACCAAAAGAACCTATGAAATTTAGTTTCAAATGCTACATTAACTAGTTTCATACTCGTACTTTTGAAATAAAATGAGACATTGCATATATCGAAGTTACTGTTTGTTGAACAAAGAAGAAGAAACAAAACTGTAAAGAATAATGGTGCATTTTACCCTTTTCAAATTCATTGTGAGACATGGAAACAATTTGGCCAATGATTGAATAACCAACAAATAAAAAAATTGTTTTTCTTTATATTCAAACTAGCTCAGTCGGTATACAATAATTAATGGGCATCTGGGTCGGCAACAAATTTATACAGTTAATTTTAGTGATAGCCTCAAATGAATGTTCGCCTGAATTTACAGCAAATAAACTTAGCACAGACATATAAAATGCCATACTCTGGTTTTACCAAATAAAGTTCTGCTTTACTTGCTTCATGCAGGGTTTTTCTTCCAGAAAATACCAAAATATAATTCTTCTTATTGTTACCTTCCATTTTTTTCAATAGCCATTACATAGAATAACATACTTAGATAAGCTAAGCAAAACCCTTCAAACTTCAGATATAAAACAGCATTTAAATGTGACTCCAAAGCAGTTAAACCTTAGAGTAAATATATATTACCTCTATGAGTTAAACACTAAATTGATCTCTTAGCTTTTCCAAAGATATTTTTTACATACTAGGATTCTGAGTTAAATTTCAAAACATAACATGCAGTAATTTAACTTCAATGATACAAAAAATATTACATACATATTACTAAATCATATTCACACATTTTTCTGGTATAAATAAAATTATGTTAGGCATATTGTAACACTAAAATATAAACAAACTAATTTATAATTGAATTTGTGATACTGGGGCTTGTAAATACATAAATAAATATAATAAATAATAATTTGGGATGTATCCATTACAATAGAATTTACGTTGCAATATATTATTTTTATATTGAAATTCGCAATATTTTCTTTTAATTGAAGGCTCTCATAAAAGTACAAAACCTTAAAATGAGTTAGTATTTTTAACATAGTCCAGAGTAGCTCATGACATGAAGTTTCACTGAGAATTATTTTACTTAATTATGTTAGTATGTTTTTGTTTTCTGTACATCTACGTGACTTTGATATACGTTTGGGGGTGAATAGTTTAATTAGACATACGCTATGCCGTTTTAGTGAACCAAGAAAAACAAGCGGAATATCTAACAAGGGGAGTTTCGTCAAATCACAGAATACCCAAATAACACAACAATTAAAAATTGAAACAAATTATAAAGCGGGAAAACTACTGACATCAAAATTAAGACATTACAAACATCAACTACGACGAAAACTTTAAACTTTGGTGAGAAATTAACCTTTTCAGTGAAATTATAGTCGTATCGGTTAAAAATAATCAACTGAAGTTAGTGATATAGTACTTATTGTTACTGATTTAAAACGGATTTTCACGTATTTTTTAATTACCTGTTAACTGATTTTCAGTGAATTCTACGTGTCTATCAGTCATAAATAAATTAACTAGAATTTCAGCGATAAGTATTAACAGCCTGTAACCACTGATGCGTATTTAAAGTGAAGGCAATGTTGCACACAAACCAGTTTAACCTAACAATGACGTGCCAAACACAAGACATGAAAACATAGAACATAGGTGTTTCTCTCAAACAAACTAGTCACGACGTTTCAAGAGCTCACACATGCTCCCGTCTTCAGGCAGATGAATAATACAATTTTTCATGCAGGGAATATAAAGTCACAAGTCGTGCCTACAAAATCACTATCTAGAGCACATCCTTACTAATATTACCAATTCCAATGTGAGTTTGTTTGTTACGCATTCACGCCTAAACTTCTGAACCAATATTGGTGTAGAGATAGAGTGGACCTTGGAGGAGAACATGGGCTACTTTTTATCGCGAAAATAAAACTTGAAGGGGGTGAAATCAGGGATGAAAATTTGTATAGGTCTACCAACTGATTCCTGCACCTTGAAAATTGGTACTCATAGTCATAGATATTTTGACACGGAGAATATTTTCGCGATACCTATTCCTCGATGACGCCCTGCAATCGGGGGTCCGCAGGACCCAAGAACATGAAGAGGGCCGAAGTCCCGACTTAGAAGGCATCAACGCAAGTGCAACAGAGGCATACTATGTCAACTACCCAAATAGTTAACATGTGGCATCTTTTCTAGGATCAAATTATACGCAAACAAAGTCACGGGTACTTATTTTTTTTATTCAATGATCTTTGACACTTATTTAACGACATCAACGCGGGCGAAGCCTAGTATAAAATAATGAAAAGTTTATACGCTACCATTCTTACATGGCCGTCCCAGAATTTGTCTAGAGTGATCTAGAAAAAAATAATTAGGGTGGCAAGACCAGGAATCCAACGCTTGTGTTCCAAAACGCGAGTCCAGTGGTTTTCCACTGTTCTTACTCCCTCGGTAATTGAAAAAAAAAAAAAAATTAGAATTTTTCTCCTCACAGCAGTTGTGTTCCATCCTAGTATCAAAACGTGACAGGCAAACTAATAGTCTTGCAGCGAAATGGATCACAGCCATCGCAAAAGGCTTACACAAGAAATATGTACCACCAAATGACCCAAATAAAGAAAACGCGGCAACAACGCAGAAGAAAAAAATAACGAAAGCACTGACAAATAGTTGCAACCATGCTGGCTAGATTCCAGGAGTCGCAGTCAGTTCTTGGCGTCATTCCAAAACATCACTCTGAAGAGTAAGCATTACTGTCGGACCAACCGAAAACGCCACTAGTGAAACTGTTGTTACGAATCTAATATTACGTCAACCGGCGGTCGATATAAAACGGCTGAAAGTATACCAGATCTTCCTTACGTTATTGTCAGAGATAGGAAACTTCGTGGAAAGATTTTGGGATCACTTTGTTTCAGTGCCTTACGTGCGCACCTGCATCTCTGCTTTGTGGTCAGTGATTGGAGGTTAAACCCGCAAATCACAGACATACTGTGTCGTGTATACTGATTGGCACAGTCAAATGTATAACAAATCTACACATGAAGTTGAGCTGCAAGGCACTGAAACAAAGTGGGGCAAAAATCTTTTCACCAAAAAATCCTGTCGCTAGTTATTGGTCGAGTCCCGGATATTTCGCGGGTTCAACGACCAGCAGGCTGGACTGCACAGTCCTGTGTACACCCTTGTCCTAAGATACTTGTACATTGTCTGCTGCTCCAGTGAGTGAGCATTTGACGATGTAGCGCGGGAGTCCATGAGTGTTTTTATGCATTTCCGCCATTGGTTCAGTGTCTTTCAAGGTCACGTTTCATAAACAATGACCCGATCGAAGAAGTTTCCAACATATGCATGACTTAGAAATCCAACCTCTCCTCAGTTGAATCCGCGAAATTTCCGGGACTCTAGTTATTGGTAGAGACATGAACTTTTCGCGAAAAGAATTTTGCCTCACTTTGTTCCAGTGCCTTATGTGCACGTCTGCAGTTCTGCTTCATATATATTGGCAGCGTGCCTTTGAACTGTGACGTTTCTCATTTGACTGTACCAATCACAATAAGGTTACTGTAACACCACACGTCTGTGATTTGCGTGTAAAACCCCACGAAACACGAATGTCAAAACATCCAATCTCTGACCGTGAAGCAAGTCTGCAGACGTGCACGCAAGTCACTGACACAAAGTGAGGCAAATTTCTTTTCGCGAAAAGTTTATGTCTCTAGTTATTAGTTTTGATTCTAAGTCAGGTTGAACGTCGGTAGTTTAGATATACATTTGACGACAGCAGGGCAGTAACAAATAAGGAAATAACTCGTCGTGAACTCTCGTGTTACCTGCTTGCACGGATTGAAGCCAATGAATATCTGACTGTGTCCAGTGTGCGTATAGAACTAAGAAGTCTAAGTCGTAGCCAGATGAATACGCGAAATAATCGTGCTTCTAGTTATTGGTACTTACAGTAGCGACAGAACAAACGAAGTCGTCAGCAGCGAACTCAGGTGCTGACTGGCTAGTGCTGTCCGTCACGTTGTAACCGAGTATTGATGTAAAAATTACTAGGGCTAGCGACAAGTAGGGGGGGGGGTGGAAAAAGGGGCAAATTCCCAGGGTCCGGGCCCGGGGCAGAGTGAACTGAAAAGAATAAAATAAAAAACTTTTAGAAAAATTATTTTTCCCCACATATAATTTGTCTCGTGTCACATTTTGTTTCTTCTTGTGTTATTCAGAATAAAAACAAATGTTACATTCAGTTTTCATTTAAAAAAAAAAAAAAGGAAAAAGGTGGTATTTTAAGAGGTATAGAGCCTTAAAGACTTACTTGCACAGGGGCCCGGATATCCTGTCAACGGACCTGACAATTACATATACGGTAATGTATTTTCCCGTATTATTAAATCAATTTTGTGCGTTTCAACTACAGTCGCAGCATTTATAATTTTATTTTTTTATAAGTATCAATACTTACAATCTGTAATACACTATTTGCGAGCGAAATGTAACCACATCTTGAAATATTTATTTCGCTGCATCCTACATAACAGACGCTGGTCTTATGGAAATTTTTTTCATAAGAGACGCGTTATAAAAAAAAACTGGCACAACTTGCCTTTCTGACTCCAACGGAAATGACAATATAAACTTTCTAGAGAACAATAGGTAGTCTCGCAAGGAAAAGAGATTTAAGACGCTTGTAGATGACAAATACACATGTCTTCTAACTCAAACGAAACACGCCGTGCAAACGCAATTACAGCATGGAGCCTGACATAAACGAAAAGTCGATGAAGTTCGCTTCTGATACGCTTGTTTATTCTGCACACACAAACAACCGTACGGCGGGGAGAAACGTACGGCTGTTTGAGGACCAAACATTAGTTTTTGTTTTATTTTAATGGTATTACATGGTTTCGTGACTACACGTCAAAGGACACGCAATAAAACCACAACACCTAGAAAATAATTTTTACGTAGGTGTTAGCACGGTTGTGAACCTTTTAACATGACATATTTTGGAATGCAAATTTCATACAATTAGTTCGTCACAATGGTATACGTTGGCTAGAGTTCTAAAGCTTAGGAAAAAAATAAGAGGAAATTGTTTTTTTTTTTCCTTGGATGTGAAAATGGGAAAAATTTTATTTTTTTTTCATTAAGGTGAAAAATTACAGAAAATTAAAAAAAAAATATTATACAGTTTCTGAATTACAAATCTGGATGGTATATGTATTTTCATTCGGGCCTATCTGCCAATACACATAGTACCCTACTTCGAAAATGAAATAACCAGTAAATTTAACATAAAACTTGGTACAGAAAAATTAACAATATGCACATGATTTAACCAGAAATAGTTATCGTACTGCACTTGACAAGTGTTGCCAATGCCAACCCAGTAGATAGGATGATTCCAACAGTATCCGTATCACTGCTTCTTGTCCACGGCTTTCCTTTTGTATTATCTAACTGCTTGGGAAAAATAGCCCCGTGTCTGTTTGCCTCCTGCATGTTACTACAAGTTTCCTATTGGTCTGGCTGCCGGATTCCAGGTCAGCTGCATTACGTTGATTGGTAGTAGGCATTTTTTGCCATTTTGCTGGCGTGTGAGACTGAACTCGCAATTCTACTGGCTATTTCACAGTCTGTATACCTAAATATTCTGTGGTAACGCAACGCAACGAAAATGTTTTCGCAAAAAATCTTCCGGGCCCAACCCATGGTACATGTTGAATTACATCTGTTTCAAAATTAAATTAAAGTGGCTGAAAAGTAAATAGTCCAAAATCCCAGAGCTCCGAAACATACTTTATTTTCTGAAAGAAAAATGTGGGGCCTCGAGTTGTTTTCATATGTACACTGAAAGCCAGCATACCTACTAAGTTGGTTAGTAAGGCCGATTTACAGGTACCAGGTGAGAAAGGTAAGTAAAAATAGGACTAACTTAGCTTAAATTCTGATTGTTGATTTTCATATATAGTCCATTAAATAATATTCAACGTTGCCAGACAACTTCCGCCAAACACCTTAAAGCTTCCAAAAAGTAATTGAACGTAACTTATATTCTGACGCTTGATTTGTAGATGTTACTTAGGGGATTATTTCAAATATATATTTGTTCAGCCAGACAAATCGTAAGTGGGCCAAACATCCCCCCCCCCATACACCAAAAACGGTCAGCCATGAGTATGATCGCAAGGGTACTATGTTCGTGCTTTGGAGCGAGTGAGATATTTATGCGAAGTTATTTCTCCCTCTTAAACTCACAGTCCGCCTCAGCCGACTGTGAGTATGTGTGCCTCACATACAGTGTAATCACGGAATAATTGAGTAATACTTTTTGTTTTGTGGTATAATATCAAAGCTATGAGAGTACAACTGTTACGCCGGTTGCAACGCGTGTTTCATTTTGTGAGTAAAACAATAATATCTGCAGTATTCAAAGAAATATCGTGGCAACGTTATTAAATTGTGATCAGAACTTATCGTTATTTACGGAAGAAACTTTAAAAAAGTATCAAGTAATTTTACAACAGAGAATACGTAACGTAATATTTAACGAGGTTGTTTTGCCAACTGAATTATTTGACAGTGTTATAAATAATAAAAAGTATTGATTACTAACTACACAAAAATATAGCCAAACAGAAAATTCATTAAATATAGCAGAGGATACATCTACACCAAGTCCACCACTTATTTCTATAGTTAAGGATCCATCTACAGCATCTACTTCAAGTCAAGCAGCTAGTATTTTTACCTGAGCCAGCTGTTACATCATAGAGCTACCCCGAGTGTAATTTCAATTTTCAGCATTTTTATTTAAATACAAAAAAACATATTTTCTAGTTTGATACAGCTGAACTTGTAGCCTACAGCATCGTTATTCACTGTGAATTTTTTCCAGTTTTGTAAGTGAGTTGGTTTGGTATCAGTGTCGGCCTTAAAACGGAAATTTAGGCTTTAAAGAGCCATTGCGGGAAAATTATGAGGGATATAACATTTTCATAAGGGAATTTAGTGCGTAAAATAAGAAAAAAATTATCTGGTACAAATAAAAAATAAAAACGTGGTAATGAAAATAGCGGTAGACGAGACCGCACTCTGAACGTGGCCGCTTGAGTGGATGTATTTTGCGTGATATAGCCTTGAAATGCCGAATCAATAAGGACGGCACAGCAAGTGCATTATGCTTCACTCTAACCTCTAGGTACAAGTCACTGAACTGACAGGCAGTCTTCTCGCCGTAGAAATAAATCTACGACATAGACATGCTAGAAAATTAGCAGCCGCTTCTTACAGACGTTTTGGTTTACAATGCCAATGTATGCCTCTTTTCACGTGAAATTAAGTCAACTATAACTAATACGTAATGACAGGATATTTTTTAATCACCTGCCATTTGTATTTTTACTATAATAAGTTACCCGTCATTTATTAATGTATCCTTCTTGTCTAATAACGGGATATTGTTTTATCCTCCGACTAGCTCAGGCTCAGTCTTTGAGTGGGGAGAAGAGGCATTTCGCGAGTTCAACAACCCGTTTGTTAAAATCCATTATCCTATGCATACTAAAGCTATTTGTTTATTGTCTGTTGTGACAAATGGCCGGGGATTGTGTATAGGGTAATGGATTCTAACACGCATCACGTTGAACTTGCGAAATATTCCTTTCCCTATCTATCAGACATCAAATGGAACCATATTATTTTGTGGCGTAATGTTATAGATACAGGTGAAATTTACAAGCATACAGTCTACACTTTAAGAGATCCTTCAATAAGATTTTCATACTTAACAAGCACCGCAAATCGGCCCGTTTTTGGCCGCTAGAAAATATAGTTTTATGATTGTTGTTGAACGTGAGATGCATATGCACTCGTGTAACGCTCTTTCAATGCAATTGAAGACTTAACATTTATAAGGGGTAAGTGCCAAAGGGTTTCGAGATAATGACGAAAACAGTATATTGCGACAAACAAACAGACAAGGAATTATCCAAATGTATTCATATATTTCCTACAATAGGAAAGTAGTAAATATGAGCAATGGAACATTAATAAATACAAAACACTTATGAACGTCAATATATATTTTTTCAATGAACTAAAATGCTTTGATGTTACTCCAACCATCTACTTGTGCTGATGTACGGCGCGCATGAATATCACTAGGAAATAGTACTTAAGTATGTCTTCGACCTAATGTTTTTGTCGAGAAATGGTACTTATCCCCTTTGGAATGTTAAGTTCTCAATTCCTAAACAGAGATCGCTTATGTGTGTTGAGCGGTTTTGGAACAATCGGCCACTCCAAAGGGCAGCAACACAAAGCCGTCATATTAACATTGAAAATCAATTTCACTACATAGCCTAGCATTTTAAAAGCTAAAAATTATGTATTTCCGGTTAATTATTCAGACTTACTTTAAGTAAATAACCGTCCCTATACTGTTATAGCTACGCTACAAAGTTAAAACTATTTTCAATAAAACTATATTACGGTTTTTTCAATGCATGTTCCTATTTAGGCTTTGAAAAAAGGCCCAAATAGAATACCTTAAGGCCTCGTTTACGTAAATGGAAGACAGAAGTAGCTGAGAAGAAACGGTCTGTGGCCTGAAAACCCTTCTCTTCCTAAATACGAGACGAGTGTTTTACAGTTTTATCACTGCGCCTACACGCTTAGTGGCCAAAGAGATATGATGTGTGGATGGAGAAGTGACGGAATGCTTGGACCGAGTGTAACATAGCGTTTGCTACGTTACATTTAAAGAAAATTTGTTTGTTCATTTAATTTGTCTAATAGTTGGTAACAATAACTCATGTATATTTCGATAAGTTTAACGTAATGCTAGGAAGCAGGGATTTGGGATAGTTTGTCTTTGGTAATGTTGTAATGTTTATTTATTTTATTGTACTGGTATCCACGCATTTTAT
>PNEQ01089571.1:0-23376 GCA_003012365.1 Medauroidea extradentata
TAAGCATCCTGTAATCTCCACAAGGTCTCCACTCATCTCCTTTCTTGGGTACCATGTGGAGTGGGGAAGACCAGGAACTGTTTGAAGGACGAGCTAACCCAAGCTTAAGTAGAGCTGTGAATTCCTGCTTCGCTATCAGCAACTTGTCTGGTGCCAACCGGCGTGGCTTGCTGTGTACTGGCTGCCCGGCAGTGGTGTGAATATGGTGAACTGTGGAATGTTGTGTATCCTGTGGGGGGCCAGATGGGCGAGTGATGTCGCCATACTTCGCCAGCAATCCAGAGTAGCATGATGACAGAGAAAGTGTCTTTATGCTGTTGATATTGCAGGTGGTCACATGACAGACGGCTGATAGGGAGGTGGTACTATCTACAAGGCGCCGGTTGCGGATATCGACCAGGAGGCCATAATGGTGGAGGAAATCAGCCCCGATGATAGGCTTGGTGACACTCGCCACGACAAAATGCCACACCAAATCACGCCTTAGCCCCAGGTTGAGGGTATATGTAACGAAACCATAGGTAGAGATAGGTGAGCCATTAGCAGCAAAAAGTGTATATTCTGACTTAGCACGCCCTCTTGGTAGCAGCGAACATGGATACACACAAATGTCAGCACCTGTATCTACCAAGAACTTTACCTTGGTTACTCTGTCTGTGACGAAGAGGCGGCTGCTTGGTGCATGGGTGACGTCGCTGGCCGCCATCAACGAGTCCCCTGTTCGTTTCTCACAGGGTAGGTGCAGGGTGAAGTACATTTTTGCGCAGCATCTCCAAAGCACCGATGGTACCAGCAAACTCTGGGAGAACTCCTGCTGCGAGAATGCCTGCGAACCGATGCAGATGGTGAGCGGTCCCGGCGGCTGCTACATTGACTGCTGTGAGTGGTGGCGGCTGCTATTTCCTGTCGTAGAGTCGCTGCCATTTCGCCAATTTTTGTGGACATCAGTGAGGCCATCCTGTCGAACATGGCCTCTAGGGATGCAGCCTCTGCTAACTGTGGCCTCGAATTGGTGTCAGCAATGGCATCTGCCAGGTCAGCCAATGAGTCCAGGGGTGAGTGACACTGAGTAGTTAGGATTGCTTGCATCGGGGTTGGTAAGCGGCCCAGCCATAGTGACCTGAGAAGTTCTTCTGGTATGGCAGTCCTCGCCAGGCTCTGAAAGTGCCTCAGGAACTGCGAGGGCCTTCGGTCGCCCATCTCCTCATGTTCCAGCAGTTGTTTGGTTTTTCGTTCCTGAGAGGCACTCAACCGCTTGATCAGTTCTGTTTTTAGCTTCTGATATCGGCCTTCAGGTGGAGGGCAAGTCAGTATATCGCGCACTTCCATGGCGAATTCGCTGTCCAAATTGCTGGCCACATAACTGAATTTTGTTTGGTCGGCAATTATCCCGGCAAGCGCGAATTGGATTTCCACCTGAGCAAACCATAACTCTGGATCTAGAGCCCAGAACGGCGGAATCCGCACTGCGACACGGTTGATGGACACAGTAGGTGGTGCGGTGTCGGTCATGTCTCTGGAAGTGTCCAAGCATAGGTAGGATCACGCCACGAACACAGGTGTTGCTACACGCGGTAGTATGGCGCGGGCGAACTGGGTGGTGCAGAACTCAGTAGTTCCTACTACTTGTATCGCCGCGACTCGCGGAAGCGCGCCACGAAATATCGGTGTGGAGCAGAACGCTCGTGCTTCCACTGCTCGGGTGCGCGCGCACTGCCGTGACCGGGTACTGCCCGCGCGGCGCGGCGTTCGCGTTGCCCGATCACATCGGGGTCACCACTTTAGCGAGGACGTGAGGACATAATAAGTACACCACGTTTGCCGGACACGAGCCATGTATTTACACAATATATACAATATTTACATCTACACATTCACAAGACCGCACTGGCTGGACGCATGCAAACTGTTTTGTTCAGCGTACCGGGAGAGACTGCCTTCTCCTGGGCGACCCCAGTAATCCCTTGTCCTGCCTGGACAATGGAATGTGCCTGGGGGTGGCAAGTTGTTAGCGGTCATCTGGCCGGTCAAGGATGTAAAGCGCCCCACTGGGCTGTCTTGCACTGACAGGCTGTCAGGTGCGCATCGCTTCTGCATACGGCAGTGGTGCGCCGCCACAGTTACCTACATGTTTCTAACTCATGATACCAATGTTTCGGGAACTCTATCGCTGTAGCTTCGTTTGTGATTTGAAAGAAAACTATGAGTCCTAGACTATTCCAACAAGACGACCTTTTTGTTAGACAGGTAACATTACTCAATAAACTATCTTCAGATGTTTTGAAAATCCGGACGGTAAAACAGTTATACGCAATTAGAGGGTAGCGTAGCCACCCCTGCTATTTTCATAAGGGCGGAAGGTATCAACCAGTATTTTCTGTTGGTTTGCAGATCCCATCAGCATTAAGCAATGCTGAAAATATTGTAGTTTTATGTCAATTAGTTTCCGATATTTTGGGAAATTGCTGTTTTAAAATTCGATGTTCAGAGGCCCATTACTCCCTTAAGTGCAAAATATGTTTTCTTCATAGTTTTTCGTGAGGAACACGCAAGCGGAGTTTGTCCCACTATTTAAGAAACACCCTATATATATAGACACACACACATATGCATTTGCAGTACCATGAAGGTGTTCTATACTTTCTGCAATAGCAGTTTAGAATTCATACATATATTTTTATAGTAGGCCTATTGTATATGAGAAAGTTTGTAGCATGTCTATTATATTAATATTTTGCTGCAAACAATATTCCCGACATTGCTGATCATTTATTGACGCATTGTCTTCACACGTCACTTCTTACACCCAACAAAATAAATATTGATATTGCAAAGGTTTACTTGGCGGTCTGGAGGGGCGGGTAGGAGGGCGGCACACCCCCCTCAAAATTCAGCACTTTTTAAATGTGGTTTTGCTGTGCAAAATGTAATTTTAGATGTGATTTTCTTATGTAATGGGCTGGGTTTCAGTAACTATGCGATTCTTTGCCATAAAATCTTGTTAGTAATTTTAACAGTGTACTAAAATTGATGCCTTCCTTTCCTTTCCCCAACAGCATAGAAAATAAGGGTTTGTTTCTAGTTAGATATTTATATCCAATTCAGTGATGATTTAATGTCGTTATATTACAACCAGAATGAAAGCCATACAAATGTGTTGGTACGTAAACAAGCATGTGTCTTCAATAGCTAAGCACGACGTAAATATACAATCTAATAACCACTCCGGCTGTCTGCACGGCGTTGCCTCCAGAACCTGAACATTGAGCTTGCTGCTTGTCGAGGAACTTACCACGTTATTGGTGTCATGTCACATGCGTGTGGTGTTACTGTTTATTGCTTTCAGCTTCAAGTGCTTCTTAAGTAAAGTCTGCAAACAACATGGTTTGTAGGAATGCCACGCCCGAGGTAACGCGCATTTTTCTTCCGCCCCTCCTTTCTCTCTCGCTTTTTTTACTACCTTCGCGGGTATTATACAGAGAAGTTGCTGGACCGGTACACCGCAGCTTGCTATAACCACGCTGTCATTCGCCACCGCTCGGCAGGTTCAGTACTTGTACAGTTCTTCTGTAGACCTCGTTAACTTCTTCACCTGCCGTCAGTGGCCCTCCCCCCCCCCCCAACAACACAGTGAAAATTGTAGTTAACGTATAAACAAAACGTGTAAATAGTGAATAATAATATGGCATTAGTAAGACAGTGTCGTAAGTCGACAACATGTTCTAATGATATTCTTCTGGGGTTATGTGTTCACTGCCGATTTACTTTTCGTAGCTGTTTATATAGGGTTTGGCTCCGCGCCAAATGCTCTCAGATATCACTGATTGTCAATATTTTTACATTCTGCTGGGTAGAGTCCGCGCGAAGGCAGATTGATTGCAAATAATCTGATAACACATAATTTACTCATAAAGAGGTATGCAACGGCAGCGAAACTTGGTACTAAAATTTTAAATAACACGATATACAAAATTATCGACTAGCTCTGAAAAAATAAAACAACCCCTTCGTGTGGAATGTTCTGTCGAATATTCTGAAACTTTAGTACGTGTGTTGGTGTGTTTCGGTTTACGTCATCTCTGCCGCACTGTCGAGAAAATAGCACTTCAAGAGGGCGTGATACATAATTCAACGCTTAAAGCATTAATATATAACTGTAGGTTTCTTGAAGCCAATTTGCGAATACAAACAATAGCAATCCTAGACAATAGTTTTAACCAACCTTTTAAACAATATTGTTTCCTGTTTTACGAACTTCTGAGGCACAATCTCTGATGCCGGAACCTCGTGCATTTAACTACTGCGCAAGAAATCACGCGTAACGAATTAGTAATATTGGATAAATATTTACTCATAAAGTTGGCAAATACCATTATTTAGGATTGTCATTGAGTAAAAATCTGTTCGTGTTTCCAGCGTTTATTTATCTACCACGCACTCTTAAACATGTATTGTGCGCGTTGGAGCTCTGTGACTGATTGTCTTGTGGTCATTGTTGAATTTCACTGTGTTAATATGGACCATTTCAGCGTCAAGCAGAAAAAGTCCTGATCTTCTCAGACTTATAACAAATATAAGAACTATGAACGGTCGAGTGAAGGTCATTCTCAAAATTAATAACTCTGTCGGCGATGTAAATAAACAAGCAGAAACAATTGTGCGACAAAATGTGAACGAGTTCTTCACAGTGTTACTCAAGAGGATATCCTTATGATATATTTATTGGGTAAAACACAAGCACCAAAACAACCTGCTGTAAATAATTTTCCACCGAAAGTGTTCGGTAAGCAGAAAAAGTATTTTTATTAAAACCAGAGTTTTGTCTCAGAATGAAATTTTAGAATCCGGTGCAACAGTTGTGAGAAATAAAATATTAACTTATGTGAAGAGTTATTTTTACTTCTCTGTTGTTGCACATGAAACCAGAAATGTAATCAAGACTAAATAGTTCAGTATTTGTGTACATCATATTCTAGATAATTAAGGACAGGAAAAGTTTTTAACATTTTGTAATGCTAGGGATCTTACTGCTTTCGGATTGCATTATACGATGGTTCAAACGATGAAAGAATATGATATCTACAATCTGGCTTGTGTTGCTCAATGGTATGATGGTGCAAATGTTATGAGTGGCCATTATAATGGAGTAAAGCAACTGTTTGCGAATGAGCATTCTATTGCAATTTACATACATAGCTATCTATGCACACAGACTTAATTTAGTTCTGGTTGATATTTGTAAGTCAATTCCTGAAGACAGAGAATTTTTTTATTTGTTGAATAGCTTACATAACTATTTTTCTAGAACGACAATAGCTCACAATAATTTCCTTGATGTGCAGAAAGAACTAAATCTAAGAACTCGCAAATGTTAAAAATATTTTAACAAACCCCTGACTCACGGGATACTACATTTTAAATCGGTCATGCCAGTATAATTGCTTACATCCACTCAGATATATCTAGGATTAATCGTTTACAACGAAAATGAAAACAATAAGTATGTAGCTGCATTCAGTGCGTCGTTGCTAAGCAACACTTCCTGGAATAAATGATTAAAAAAAAGAAAAGAGCTGACTTTCTTTAAACGGCTGAACAGATTTCCTTGAATCAAAGCTAAGAACCATATCGATCACGCCAGCTTCCAAACAAAAAAACCACATCAAAATCGGTCCATTCGTTTAGAAGCTACGATGCCACAGACACACAGCTACATAGATACACAAACAGACGTGTCAGACTTAAAACACTCCTCTTTTTGTATCGGGGGTTAAAAAAAAAAAGACTGAACTAGCAACTTCAAGTTCTGTCTGATGATCTCAGTGAAGATCACTGAATGCAGTGAAAAGTATCACCCTGCTTTGTTAAAATGCCTTGAAAATCCTGATTATGGTGCTGACTCATTCACTGCTAACGGTCTCTGTTTTTTTTTTAGAAAAAGACAATCTACACGTAATTAACAAATATTTTCAGTCTCCTAGTTATGATCGTAGTGAAGCAACCCCTTGCAGTTTCTTCTGTGAGTGACAAATTGCAACAGCTTGGAAACGAATGACACTTCAAATCAGTGTACGACAGGGCTAGAGAGTTTTGAGAAGGGCTGAGAATTTTTTTTAGTCTGTTGCTGAGATGAATCGTCCCCAACGAAATTTAAAGACATTCTGTACCATGAATGATTTCATTATTGTTTAAACTGTCGGACATGGGAACGGTAGGCCTCGAATTAAATGTGCCCCTCAGTCCTCAGATTTCGAAAAAATTGAAAATAAAATGGTTTTCCTATAATAGACTACATAAATTTTGAGATAAGGTGACTAACTGATTAACCAAATAAGGACATTCTGAAAGCCCTTGAAGTGATGTCTCCAAAACTAATTGTCAGTATCCTACAAAGTATTTATCTCTTGATCATCTACAAGGTTTTTGAACGCACTATAAACTTGAATTTTCTGAAGCTGAAATGTTTTTCGCTAATCTGCCTGAAAAATGTGAAGCCATCTGAATGTGACATTTCTTTACTTGATTTGTACTCTTTCTTGCCTTCAAGTATGTTCCCGAAGCTCAAAAATTCTTCAGGTCGCACTTAAGATTTCAATTTTTTTATTTTTTACTCGAAAGTTAAGCATACTGTATAATAAACGTCCGCTGATAACATATGTACTCGGCAAAAAAGTCTCATTGAATTTTGACGAGTAAGTTAGTTAAAATTTTATTGACGATTGACTATTCCAGTCGCCCGCTAGACATTGTACCTTTCCATTCCCCTAATCCCAAACTTGAAACCAAATTCTTTACTAGTCGTTGATAATGAATCTTATCACAATGTGTTATCTGTGTGACACCAGACATCACGCTCAAGAAAAATTAACATCATCGAATGGTTGAATGATATAGCATTAATTTTCAACCGACTTCGACCCTAACGACAATTATATGCGCTGATTGAACAAAACACGGCATTTGCGATTGACATCCTTCTGTCACAGCATGGTCAGCCATTGCTTCGTCTATCGCTATACCACCAGATTTGAACCCAATAGAAAAATAGGGGGCATCGTAAAAAAATGGGTTGCAACAAAAAACATGATATTTAAAATTTCGGCCGTGCGGTGTCAGCTTGAGGAGAAATTTCAAGCAGTAGGGCAGCAAGATTGTGCTTCAGTTTGTAGGCACGTCCTAGAAGCCGAGTGTAAATATATGTCGCAACATCTGCTCGACACAGCGATGGAAAACAAGTTCGTAACAAACGTAGGTGCTGCGTCTTCTGAGTCCAGTGGGTGTGGAAGTGACCATGATGATAATATGAGCGACGTCTTCAGGTCTCTGTCATCAGACACTGAATGTGCGACTGTTCTCTGTTGTCGTCAAAACACAGTTACATTTATATGTGTCGTGATTTCAAAACTTCTGTGGAAAATTGTATGAGAAACACATTTCGTGTCTAAATTCAGTCACAAGAGAGCGAATTCGCAAATATATAACAGCTGGTAACCTGAGTAGTGTAGTGTTACGTACATGAGTATTTTATAATAATAGTTATTATTTGCCATTTCGGTGACGAGATCACTAGAGACTGTTAACGTTTGATAAATGTTGACTTGAACTGATCCAGACACAGAATACAACCCATTACATCGCAAACCTGAGCGCCTACGCCACTGCTTAAGAAGGTAAGTACACTACTGTGTACTGGGCGATGTTTTTAGTTTGGGTAGTGTAAACATTCCCTTGACTGCTTTTTCTCTCCTGCGGGATTCTGTCCTTCCGTGCCCATATCGCCGTTACTTTCCCTCACATTCCATTATCATCTGAATACTATTCTACCACTTGTCTTCTCGAGTGCCTTCGAATTATATTCTAACACTTTAGGTCAGTAGTTGGAAATAATAATGAAAAATAAAAACCCCAGCGGAGCCTCTGTTTCACAAAACGTGTGCAGTAAAATGTGGAACTACACTGTTGCCGTGGATTTATGGGGAACAAATTTGGTCATTTAAAAACATTGCAAACTGGCAACAGGATTTTCAATGAAAACAACGATGGTAATTAAGTTATATAATTGTTTTAAACTGTGATTTTATGTGCACACACTTTGTGCCACATTACTCTGGTGACTTAGGGCCGTATCTATAAACGGCTTTCGAATGACAACCAACTGCTATCCCCATAGAGAAAGCATTGGTGAGCAGTTGGTTGTCACTCGAAAGCCGTTTATAGATACAGCCCTTAGACAGTTTAGAACTGTTCAATGACGAGTGCCTGTAGGTTTGGCACCAGGGTTAGAGAGGGGGAGGGGAGTTATCATAGGCTGATTAACTTCCCCGTCAAAACAAAAAAAAAATTCAGTTTCCGACATATTTAATCTAAAATGTTTTTAAAAGTATTATAATTTCAGCTATTTATTCAGTGATTATGTGTTAAAATTGTAGTAACTTACCATCTTGCACATTAAAATAAAATAAAAATTATCCCGGGGGTCTTTCCCCGGACCCCCTTTCGCGCTTCTCTCAGTTTACCGGTGTACCCGGTGATTTTTACCCCCGAGAAAATAAAATACATTTCGGACGAGTACGGAATGTTTCTAAGCCTACCAACATAGCTAAGAACGGAATTTTCAGGCTACCGTACTTAAAAATGTACTAACCGTATGTATGCGAAACTATAGAAGTATGAACTGAACTAGGCTTATAGACTTTTCACCATGGTCCCATAGTACAGTGGTTCGGTAGGAACTGTTAAGTTCACGTAGGCTATATTGAAAACAAAACATGGAGTTGAGATGTATTTGTTTCCAACTATGCAATAATCAAGTATGCAGAGACTCGCAATGCCTTGTAAACTGGGCAAGTGGTTTGTGCAATGTAGCGAGAGGAAGCAAGGAGACTTGAAGTAGGATAAGGCAGGAGGAGGGGAGGGGCAGTTGACTCGCAATACCTAGGGAGTGCTGTCAAATTGGACTTATATTGAGAAATAATTTATGTATTTTGGAAAATTAGCACATACGAATTTCAGACTAACATGATTAACATACTAGAAGTTAACATGTCTACCTTGCAGTCGTTTGCCATTTCGTTATCAAATGACAACATTTCTACAGTTTTTTAAGTGGTAACTCCTGAATGGGGGCCTCAATGACAGAAATGTTTAGGAACAAATTTGTAATGAATAAAATTTCCTATAAAACTTTCTGGATAATGTTTACCGTAATGTTAATGATAAAGGAGATGACTCGGACTAAAAGAGGTAATACTGAGGATTGTTATGTGTGTCCAGAAAATTTAAGTACCGAGTATTCATTAAGTTTGTTTGAAAGATTCACATTCAAGAAGTTCGTAACTATAATTGTCGCATAAAACAATCATTAATTTACTTGTTCGAAGCTGTGTGGTACTGCAATCTCACTTAACAGTATTCATACAGATATAAGAAACACAAAAATAAGAATTGCAATACAAACAATCTCATTAAAGTTGTAGATGTTTAGGTAGGCGAAATAAAAAAAAGTTGTTGGTTTTTAGGTATACGTAGTAGAAAAGTTACAAGCTTCAGTCCTATTGGTGCTAAAACGACTGATAAGCTAACTGCAGCTGCATGAACTTCGTGTGTGTTAATTACGCTGTCACAGCAAACAAACTTGACAGTATTTTTACTCTTGATATTTCAAATTTCTGTCAATTTCCTACATATTTTCTATACTTGACATTATAATTCTCTTAAAATCACTCGCTTATGACGCTTTCATTTCTTGTATTATTAAAAGACATTTCACCCGAATCGTTGTAATAGGAACGTTTAGTGTCTACAAAATTGTTTCTACTGGCTATGTAATTGTCATTCAAGCTAACGTTAAGGTATATTACTGAAAAAACGTGAAACATTCATATTTGGTGGCCATTTCGATACCAAACTGGCGGACGCGCACTGTATAGTCATGCCAACTGTGGGTTAATTCGGACATTTTCAAAACTTCATAAAGTATTTCTCATTCTCACGTAAACTAGTCTAATTTGACTGGTTCGTGCATTATGACAGTTCAGCATATTGACCTCGACACAATACACCCTCTGAGGTCGTGACCTTGGGTCGTCATGATACATGTAACTGTATCCCGGGATCAGATGTCCTCTTGCTCGCGCCATTCCCACGGACGTAAGCCATCTCTCTATCTCTCTCCCTCCACGCATGCAGGCATGATACCAACAGTGCGGCTTGTCCTAGTTCTATTCTTCGTTCACTCTAAGTTGAGTTCTGTAGTAAACAAATACAGTAACGTAATATCATATCATTGCACTTCGCTAGATTCTAATTGGCTCAATTTGTGCAGCGCGCCGACGTACTATTTCCAACCGACAAAACTTTGTACAGTAGTGTTGTAATTTTAGCACTCGTGTAAGAAATAAAACCAATTTGACATACTAAAACAACTAAATACTGTACTTTATCGTACAAAATATCGGCAAGCTATTTCAGACATAAAAACTGTTTTCTTTTAACAACCACAGCCATAGAGGTTCACAGCGTAGTACAATACATAAATGTTCACAGAATTGAAGTACTCACACTATTATTTTCTTTTACATAGAATATACTACTATTGTGTTACTTTTATTGTTCTACTATACCCTCCCTCAATAAAAGCAGTCTTAATTAACTCTGAGTGGTACTTCACTTTGTGTGTGTTACTCTATCCAAATACTCCTCCTTTTTTTTTTTAATAATGGTCGACGCAAGGCCTTTGTCAAAAGGTCAGCAAGTTGGTTTTCACTAGATGCATATCACAGTACTATTGTACCATCAGCTTCCTTCTTCTTGATAAAATTATGCCTCACATCCACGTGTTCAAGGTGTCTGTTTTCAATACTGTTTGCAACCTTGATTGTTGACTGATCGTCCTAAATAAAATCACAGACTGATAGCGCCAACATCGAACATTGAAATCATTTACCAGTTCCTTCAATCAACATGCTTCAGTGACGGCCCTACTCAGTGTTATGTACTCCACCTCGGTCGATGATAAGGCCACCGAGGCTTGCTTCTTAGTTGACCACGATACAGTGGCCTCTCCGAATTTGAACAGATAGCCCGAAGTTGATTCTCGACTATCTCCAGCCCACTTTGCACCAACAAAGCATTGTAAATTTTTTGGAAGTTAAATTCTGTGTCTGTTTCGTAAGTACTTGCCACTTTTTCTCTTCTGGCAATAGTTTCTTCCAGGTTACTATTATTTTGGTTCCTCCCCTTTTCCTCGCGTATGTATGCAGCTATTTTTTCTGTTATGACATTTGATTCATCTTGATTATCAGGGAACAGAAGTAAATCTAATTCATTATTGGTGGTGTTTGGAGGACTGTATAAATTTTCTGCATCTTCATTGTTTAAGTCACGTGGTAATTTCTCTATATTTCCGTACACTTAGTGTCACTGTTTTTACAGCTAGTTCTGGTTTGTTTCCCAAAAATACGTGAATCACAAAATTTGGTAGACTCTTCAGTTACCTTAAATCCAGGAGAAGTGTTTATATATATTTTTTTTCTTGTCGAATGTTCTGTGTTCTGGAGGGCCAATTTTACATGTCGAGAGTATAAATCAGTTTCTTCACCTGCAAAAGCCGCTACCGATTCTACTGGTTGGAACTCCATCTTGTACAACTTACCACATCGTACAGCAATCGCAGATGTTTTTTTTGTATTCTGGAACGAAACAAAATAGTCTGTGACCATCGTGTGTATATATATATATATATATATATATATATATATATATATATATATATATATACACACACACACACACACATACATACACACATATACATACAATACATACAGGGTGTAACAGACGTGATGGTTAATAATTCACATATGGAAAGTACTGGCCAAAAGAAGCTACAAATGTCCAATAAACATGGGTCCGGAAATCAACCGTTGTCGAGTTCTCGTAACAAGTCGAATTAGGAACCAAACGCGTTTGGATTCCTAGGTAATTATGCTGGTATCTCAAGGTATGGGTTCGCCTATCAGGTTGTTGACGCATGCGTAACTACTCCCCTCGCTCCCTACATGCACTGTGCCGTACAGACAATCAGTTACGAAAGTAAAGGCACTATGGACGGAGGTTACACTAATGAAGAGTACGCTGACATGTACTTCATGTATGGCAAAGCTAATGCCAGTGCACTTCGGGTTGCACGATTGTATGAAGAAGCTTTTTCTCGCCGCAGGCAGCCCGACAGACGTACATTTACGAGGTTACAACAGCGCCTTCGAGAAAATGGGAATTTCGCACATCATGTACGAGAAGGTAGACCCAGATCCATAACACCTGATGTTGAGAAAAGGGTGTTAGACATTGTACACGAACGTCCGAGTACTTCAACAAGGGGGTTTGCTATCCAGGAGCGTGTGCTGAGTCATATGAGTGTGTGGTGGATTTTACATCGGCAATTACTGTATCCGTATCATCTCCAGCTTGTGCAAGCTCTCAACAATGCAGACTTCACTCCTAGAGAGAATTTCTGCCAATGGATGCAACAACAGTGTACTTTGAACCCCCTGTTTGTAAGCAGTATTCTGTTCACGGATGAAGCTGGGTTTACCCGTGATGGCATTTTAAACTTCCATAACTGTCACATTTGGACCGATGTCAATCCTAATGCGACACACGTGTCACGACATCAGCAACGTTTTTCGTTGAACGTCTGGGCCGGACTGCTCGGAGACCGCGCATAATTAGGCCACACTTCCTACCACAGAGACTAACCGGAGATCGGTACAGGCAGTTTCTGCGTACTGTACTTCCAGATCTGCTTCTTGATGATGATGTTCCACTGAACCAACGTCTGAACATGTGATTAGCTCCAGCTTATTTTCAATTACGTGTGCGCCGGCTTCTAACTCGACGGTATGGTCAACAATGGATAGGTAGAGGAGGACCTGTGCCATGGCCTCCAAGGTCTCATGTATTTCTGTGTGTGGGGTCATGTCAAAAGCCTGGTCTATGCTACTGAGGTCAACTCTCTTGAAGAATTACGCTTGCGTATTGAAGCAGCCTTCCAGCATTTACAGAATACACCAGGACTGCCGGAGAGGATTCGCTACTTGTTTCAGAGACGAGTTCAATGTTGCATTCAGACGCATGGGCAACATTTTGAACACCTTCTTTAAAGATTAGAAATTCCATGTGTTCCTACATACTGATCAACTGCAACAAACAATGTGTTCTATCTCGACAACGGTTCATTTCCGGACCCATGTTTATTGGACATTTGTAGCTTCTTTTGGCCTGTACTTTCCATGTGTGAATTATTGACCATCACGTCTGTTACACCCTGTATTCACACTATTATTTTCTTTACATAGAATATACTAATACTAGCAGTCCCCCGCGGCTTTGCTCGCGAGTATTATTCGTAACTGATAATATTTACTTTAATTGAAAAACCTCTTTGTATACAAGATTGGTACTTCAGTCATCAAGTGTTAGAATGTCCAAGCGGCTAGTTGAACTAATTCTGCAGCAGGATAAGTAGCTATAGCTATCCATGCGAAAAGCAGTCTTAAGTTTGTCCCTGCCACTAACAGCGACTTCTCCTGGGCCTTATTTATAGGATTGCCTATTTGACGTTGTGGGGTAATTACGGACACCTAAGGTAAGAGGTTAATCGAATGAAAAACATCTGTTTACCCTGTGCACAACCATTGGTGACGGTGCCCTCAATTATATATTTTCAAAATATTCACTTTAACTTTATTGACATTACAAAGTTTCAGAGGGTAAAAGGTTTCGCGGAAACGTATTTGGTGCCCCAAACATGAGATTACTGAGATGATATATCGTCGGTTTACTGCCAAAAAAGATAAAGTCAAAATGAGATAAAATTATAAAAATGCTAGGAATATGTATATGTTGTTCACGAACAATTGCCCAAGTTTAAAGTCTATTCGTCGTTTCGTACTATTGTGTCACAGTATAGTAACATACCAAATTTTTGTTAATATCTACAATTTAATACTGTTTTTAAACGAAATAGCATTTATGACTTATGGCAGTATACCGACGATATGTCAGCTGATATTGTAGAGGAACATAAGTGGAAAGCGAACTAAAATTTTACCCCTTTTAAAGACTACATGTAAATTGCACTAATTCGATCTGCCTTGTAGTTTTTGTGTGTCAGAATTGAACGTTCGATCCCAGAATCTCCCGGAATTTAGACCTGAGTAACGAACAACTGCGTCACGTAACGTCGAAATAATTAATGAAAATAAAATTTTATTAAAAAAAAAAATATCTGTGTCCTGGGCTCATAGAGGTTGTAAAACACCACGTCTCGATAGGTTACTGTAGAGTGAAACTCCTGTATTGGTTGTTTCTCGTTCCTGCTTTTCGGATCGTCTGCCTTGATTATTGGCCAACTAAGTTTTATTCTTAATAATCACGTTTCTTATAAAGAAAAAAATTACATACATATTTTTTTAAAAATATTTACGTAAGTATCACTCTGACTCGGAACACCACCTCAATATCGGTACTGGTTAGATAGATATCGTGGGTTGATGGAAAGCAAATTTTGTGCTTTTTCACCCTTTTGGGTGTCGAATTTCGAAATATTTTAAATTTACATCTTAGACATTTGTATAAGTATCCAACTGAAGTGTAAATCACATCGCTAGCCCGTTCAGTCGAATTAAAATCGATCATTCACAAAAAAAAAAAATATCACCCCTGCATAGTATTGAGAAATCGAATTTCGAAAAATCTGAAAACCGTTTTGCGATAATTTTTGTAATTATCATCCTGAAGCAAAAATTAATTGTATATCTCGACGGGTTCGATAGATATCGAGGATTTATCTAAAACACGTTCAAGGTCTTTTCACCACGACAGTAAATTTCGAAAAACCCTTGAATCACGTTTTAGAATACTTCATTGGTATCTCGTGGACGTAAAAAACACAACATTAGCCCGCTGGGTTCAAGATATATCGACGATTAATTGAAAACGCTTTTCACCACTTTTCACCCCTTTTCACGTCCTTAGGTGGCGAATTTTGAAAATTCCTGAAATTAAGTTTTAGGTATTTGAGTAAGCATCAACCCTAAACAAAAATCACGTTGCTATATAAAAAAAACTACGGGATCTATATATATCGAATGTGAGACGAAAACTCATATTAGCCTTTTTTTTTTAACCAGTTTAGGGCCGAATTCAGAAAATATATTTTAAATGGTACTTGAGATATTTAGAAAAGTACAAATTTAAAGCTAAGAGCACTTCGATATCTCGATTGATTCGATAGATATGGAAGGATAATCGAAAACGTATTTCACGTATTTTCATCTCTTTAAATAAAAAATTTAGAAACGTCTTTGAGTCCTGTCATAGACATTTGTAAAAGTAACCAATTAAAGTTAAAATCACGACGATAGCCAATTGTATTTCAAAGATATAGACGATTCATAAAAAACACATTTTGCCCCTTTTTACTGCCTACGGATCGAATTAAAAAAAAAAACCCTAAAACTATTGTTTGGGTATTTACGTAAGCAATATTTTGAAGTGAATATGAACTCTCTATCCCGAAGGGTTCGATAGATATCGATAGTTGATTGGAAACACATTTCAGCCCCTTAAATGTTGAACTTTGGAAAATCCTTAAATTAGCTAATATGCATTTTTACGAGTGTCCTATTAAAGTAAAAATCACTATGACTGGTTGACGGGTTCGAGCTCTATCGACGTTTCTTCGGAAACACATTTCACCCCTTTTCACCCCTTTAGAGGTCGAATTTCGAAAAATCTCTTCTTAGTACTCGCCTACGACCTGAAGGGAACCCCTACAAAAATGTTTACACGATTCTAGGTCCAGTGGTTTGGGCTGCAGTTTGATATGTCAGTCAGTCAGTCAGTCAGTCAATCAGTCAGCTTTCATTTTTATATATAGAGATTGTGTTGCTTTTATTGTTCTACAACAAGTAGGTGTCATATGAAACAACAACACCCTATATATTAAAACAATATTGCGTGAAAATTTCGTACGTGTTGTCGACATACGGAAACAAAAATTACATAAAAACTTGATAAAAATATTGACATCATCATTTACAATTACAGTATATTTCAAAATTTAATCGTAATTATCAAGCCACGACTAACGATCGTATTCAAATATTCTGGTACTAACGTAACGAAAATTTGGTAATACATGCAGAATTTCTGCCGATAATTCACGACACATAATTTTTTTTTGTAAATAATGTTATGCGTGATTTTTATTCGTGCCTTAAAAACGTCACCGCAGTTTGTTTAGTAATAGAGACACATATCCACGTTTCGAAAACCATGCAAGACATTTTCACTGTTCACTTCCAGCATCACATGACCTAATCCGCAAGCGATGTAAATATAAACAGACGCGAGGACGGGACAAAATAGATCAAGGAATTTGGGTTCGGACGAACTGGAACGGAAAATAGTGGCAATATCAAAGGGATTCGGCGTACATTGTGCCGCCCATGTGCGGTGGCGACCACATACATCCAATATCGGGTAACAGAAGGAGATATCGTGATCTGGAGTGTTCCTGTTCATTCTTTATCTCTCGGGGTGGTGCTTGACTTTGAAGAGACGCCTTTCCAGGAGGTTGGAGAACAGAGACTGGTCGAGAGAATTTGAGATGTTGGAGTGGGTGTATAAGGGGGAGTTGCGGCAGAGGCGAGAGAGTTTTGGCGGGCAGGTGCCTGGTGCGAGCTAGGGCTGTGCGACATCCAAAATTTGATATCGACATTCGACATGAACCAAATGTCGATAAATGTTCGTCATGCCGATATAGACACCATGTCGATTTCGACACCATGCCGATTTCGACACCGTGTCGATTTTGACATCATGTCGATTTCGACACCATGTCGATTTCGACACCGAGTCGATTGTGACATCGTAACAATTTCGACACCATTTTGATTATTTCCCTGCGTGTCGAACAAGTAAATATTGCCACACATTTAATTATATTTACAGCCCTGCCACGATGCTTCGTAAATTGATATTAGTATTTCGGATGACGAACAAATCATCAAAGCTGGAATGTACGTGTTAAAAATGTTGCTCAGGAAACCATTATATTCATACTCAGTTTACCAAGCCTATAAACTGCATGTTGATGTGCGACACTGCGAGGTGCGACCGTTTGCTTTGCTGACGTTAGAATAGTATTATATGAGACGGAATGTTCAGCTATAATCGTCGTGTTGCACCTATTATGTTGTGGTAGTAGCCATGAGACAGTAACACATAATCTGGCAACTGTAAAGAGGGGAGTGGATTAATAATTTGGCTTTAATTTTTGAATAATTTTGTTTGCATTAAATGCTAACGATCCTATGTTTACATTCTTGTCTTCATATTGGCGGCTGGTGATAGTATTTTTTTTGTGACTATGTCATCCCAATGTACTTAATACATTAAAAAAGCAATAAATTCGTGTGCTGCATCACAGCCTTCATGCAAGTACGGGTAATTTTAAACTAGCCATACCCGTGTGTTTTTTTTTTTTACTTTGTATCATGGTAAACGTACAGTGAATACAAGTAAAATAACAAAACCACTGTATGTATATTTTTACACGCTGTTGTACTGTAAGGCTAAAAGTAAATTAGAACTATTTTGCTTTCGCCGTTGTGGTAAGAATGTTACAGATAAATAAGTTTTATTTTCTAAATATCAGTTAAGCAATTAGTTTAGCCAGTGAATTTTTATATTTCGACAATGTGTAAATTTTCAACATTCATTTTAAACGACTGAAAATGTTTCTAGTGTTAGTGGATTCCAACCCATGACCTTCAGACTATCAGCTCAGCATTATAACCACAAGAACGCAAGTATTCGATACACATTTAAGCTCGTTATTTCAGCGGCAGAATTTCATCAATAGAATACATAGAATACATGAACAACTAATGTAATGGGATATTTTAGACTAATTGGAAATATTTTGACATACTGTACACCAATTACCAAGTTTTATTCCCCTCTACACGTATATTTGCTGAATGATGTTCTACAAGTAAGCATAATATAGTACGTCATTGTATGCGACGATCTAGCTTTCAAAACCGTCACTTTGCGCTGTCATTAAGCCTAAATACAACAAAATTATTTACAGACAACCAAATGAAAAACAAGTTTATGCACATAAAATATTTGGAATAGGTTTCAAAGAAGTGGCAGTTGTGACTACTTAAAATGATTATTCAAGAATTCAGTTAGGCCTACAACTAAATCACAAACCATTTTAATTTTGAAGTTTAATCTGCATATTATTATTTGCATAGACAACTTACAATTGAAGAGATTTATAACGAATTAATTATTGTGTTCGGGATTCTTAAACAAAGAAACACAATTTGCATTAGAGAGAATAGGAAATATTTGCACTGCATATTAAAGGACGCAGATGGATTGTTAAAAAAAAATTATTGCATGCATAAGCTTAGTAAAATTGGAGACCTTTAAGGCTGATTTATATTATAAACACGAGGGCTGATATTGCACTTTTGTGTATAAATATAAATGCATATGTTTATGTGAAAGGGTTCATCCATATACAGTGGTGTACTAAAACCTACAATACAAGAATTAGTGTAATCGTTTTTAATTTCACTCGGTATACGTTTTTAAAAACTTAATGGACCAAACATGAATCGTCACTATTGATTTATACGTAAAAAAACTATTTTTGTTTTAAGTTATTAGTAAAAATTCATGACAGTCATTGTAAAATTTTACGTTGAAATACGTATTTTTGCAATGATAACGATGTGTTGATACGATGACAGTACAGTAATAAAACCAAAAAATACTAGTAATGTTACTTAATTTTTTTACATGTACATTTGAACATAAAATATCTGGTAAATATGTATGTACGTCTGTGTAGTTTAATCTCGAGTTTATATTCTTTGGATGTCTAAATTCGGTATTTGTCAACATGACTACATGTACAAATTTGTAAAATTATCAAACATTTGTACGTGTAAATTTTCACTTTTTTTTTACAACGTAGCATGTAACACTTAATTGTAAGGCATATTCTACGTATGTTATAAGTAAGTTTACTTGTTAAAGTAAGCGTTTAATTCCAAAAGTCTTTGCGTTTATCTATCGAATGAACATTCACCTCAGTACCAGAAAACGTCTGAATGGTAGTTTCGTTGTACCACATTCAGTACAAACAACACAATAATAATACCCTAAAATGGTAAAAAAAATAAAAAACACTTTTCTATCTACATTTCTCTGTACAGATTAGCATGCTATTTATTACTATTAAAACATTTTAGTATTTGTATATATAAAATGAAGTGTCCCACGCACTCATTCACTCACTCATCAACACACAGCCTGTACTACTAGACCTAAAAACACGAAAGTTTGAGGGCACCCATTAAGAAGGGATTTTTAGAAATTCGATAAGTAAAGTGTTGAAAAGGGATGGAATCTGTTTTCAGCGAATCCCAGATATCTCAACCTGAAGAGCTACCGTAACTTTATTTACTTCAAAATATTGCCCAAAGAAATTTTTATTAGCAGATTTTTAGGTTTTTCGAAATTCGGAAATTAAGGGGTGAAAAACCATTAAATGTGTTTTTATTCAATCTTTGATTCCTCTTAAACCAGCTGAGATATCAATGTGATTTTCACTTCAAAACTATGCTTACGTAAATACCTAAAATAATATTTTCAGGAGTTAAAAAAATTCAAACTCAAAAGGTGTTTAAAATAAAAAATTAAAATAGGTTTGCAATGATTTTTCCGTATCTTCTAAACCTGGTCAGATATCGAGGTGGATTTCGTTTTAAAATAAAGCTTACTTAAATATCTAAATATTAATTCAAGATTTTTCGAAATTCGAATTAAAAACCCGTTTAAAAATAACACTTGTTTCCCCTTAATGATCCGAATCTCCTTAAGCAGTTTTGCTTTAAAATGAAACTTACGTAAATATATAAAAATAAAAATCATTACTTTTTGGGTGCGAAAGAAGGAAAATGTTACTGAACTCTCAAAGAGTCAAGTCAATATGACCTAGGAGAAATAATTCAACCACCACCTCGGAGTATTAAGGTCGTATATTGTTAATTTCTTAAAGATTGTTAATTGGGTAGTTCACTAAACACTAGTTGTGATTTGTAGTTTTTAATTTATAGTAAATGCTTCTTTTGCATACATTTCAGGGCTAATTATTGTTACATTGGTGATTTTAATTATTGCATAATCATTGTTATCCTGTGTATGTTATATGCATTTTTATTGACAGTAAACAAATATTTAAAATCGACTATTTAATTTGTAATTAATAAAGAGTTCCATCCCAAACGAGCTCAGAAACGTGTAATTTGATTTCATGCAACAGTATGTTCCAGTTTCTCGCTATCACATACGTACCACGTGTATAATTTTGTTTAGAGAAACTGTTCGTATCGAATTCATTGCGTGTGTTAATTACCGTATACGGCGGTTCACTTATCTTTTGCAGAAAGCTAAGCGGCGGTGTATCAGACGTCTCAAATATCATAAACATTTGGCCGGAAGTGATACAGTCCAGGAGCAATGTAATTTAATTTTCTACTGATAAAACGAAGATAATTATGAAAGAATATCCCACTGTAATTACTTTTATCTGCGCTCGTTTAGTGACATCTTACTGAAGCCAGCACCGACACTAGGCTCAAATAGATCGAATAACAGTTAGGGTGTCACACTCATTCCGTTTTGTTTTCAAATATTGATTCAATTAGAGTTGCGGCAAAGATGTTTTGGTCCGATTTTGTTCATCTGGGTTACTATAAAGTTGTATATTGCAACTAAAAAAATTTTTTGAAAACATAAAAAAAATTTTTTTCTTGCCTGCTACACACCTGTATAAAAAGGAAACATGCCCGAACGAGAGAAAAATAAAATACATCTGGATATTGCAGAGTTCCGCTTTGAAGAGGTTTTACTGCATTAAGAACTGTGTCTTATTTTCTTTTTTGTTTGAAGAATTCCATAATGTATTTAATTTTAAAAAGTGTGCGAAGCCACAGCAGGATATCTATAGTAGGGTACGCACGAGTTAGACTCAGCTTCCCACTACTTCGTTTGGTTTATCAAAACACTTGAAATGAAATAATTGCAAACAACGCCACGACAGTGACTTTCATAATATGATACACAGTTACGTATGAGGCAATGTGTCGTGCTTATTTTTCTATTTTAAGAATACAATAAGGTTGTTAATTTTAGAAAAAAATAGTTGCAGGCAAAGCCGTGGCCGTGCAGCTAGTATGAACATCAAGTATTAAAATTACCTATGATGAGTAGGTATTTTACTGTTATACCAAATTTATGATGGTAAATTTCATTTGTACTTGCAAGTCTATTTTGAGCGTAAAGTGCGAACTGCTTGATTTAAATTTTACAAGCAGTCATACATTTTATGTTATTTACTAAGAGAAGGCAAAAACAGAAATGCTGGTATTATAGTACAGTTATAAAATTTACTCAAACTGAAAGAAAAGGAGTTTCAAAGTTTCTCTTTCACTTCACATTACATTTTATAAGCTAAATATGAAACACTACATGTGCACATTTAGCAACCTTAAAATTGGCAATTAGCTCGCAGATTTTCGTTCCTTTCCGCTTGAAACACTAACAGCAGCAACTATTTTAGCTTGCTTACAACATGAATTAAATAAAAATAAGTAATTTTATGTTTATTCTTATAATGGAAATAATCGGTCAGAAAAGTTAATTAAAAAACTATTTTAAATAACATATTTTCAGTTCAGTTGAAATACCTTATAGATGGACCAGGTTCTTGTGAAATGGTGAAATCTATGTCCTCATTTCTACGATTACATGACATTTGAAATGAACTAAGCGTATGTTTCGATTTGAGATGCGAATTCATGCTGGCGGTATTCCCCTTAAGGCGGCCGCCTATCTCACGCTTCAAATGCATTCCAGTGTGTCCTTAAACGGGATTTGTCTACGAATTATTCCACATGTGCCCATTGTACTAACATACGAACAGAAAACAAACTTCAGACAGGGTCGGAACCTCATTATTAAGACACCATGCTTATTAAAAACACTGTTTCTAAGCCCTCTAACATGGCTAAAAATTTCCAGGCTGCCGTACTTCAAAATGTATTAACCGGATATATGTGAAACTCAGATTGCGACCTGCACTAACATAGTTGCTCGTAATGGCGTCGCGGCATTTGATGCGCGCTTCAAGGCCAACCTTACAGCTCCGTAGTTTTTCAGCTTCTAACACGTGGGTAGTCGGTGCCCTTAATGCGGTTAACGTGTCCACACTATATACACTTTACTTTTTGATATTTTAAATATTATGATAAAGTTCTAATACGTGTAACTTTCAATAAAAATGATACTATAAGTTAGTGGTACAATACTGAATTAAACCGAACGTATCTCATTACACGCGACGCGATGCGAGGACAAAGATGAAACTGAAGCAAGAGACCGCGAACACGTGGACTGGACCACCTTACTTCGATTAGGAAATAAGTGTGGGATACCTTCTTGGCGTCAGTTCCCAGGCCCCAGCCCACGCGTGTGCTGAAAGAAAATGGAGGTAACTAAAGTAATATGAAGACGTAGCGAGCCCTATCATGTCACACGCATATGCACAGAAAGGCCAATATCCCTCGACATATGTCGATTTTGACACATGCGTCGACCTCGATACATGTCGACCGCGATACATGTCGACCCGACACATGTCGAAAATATCAGATAAATGTCGAAACATCGACATGTGTTACATGTCGATGTCGACTTTGACATGTCGACATATCGTACACCCCTAGTGCGAGCTCAAGTGATAGTGACGAGAAGTATTGGGTTTGCGACGAGTGTTCGAGGGTGTCCAGCGAGTGGGACTGCAGCAAGTAGTAGGAAGAAGGTGTTTCTAGGCCACAACAGATTCTTCGGTATTCTTTCGTTGGGTTCGCCATTGTGAGTAGTAAGCTTTCCATATACAGGGAACTTATGTAGATGTATTTTTTTCCTTTATGTAAATAGTTATTTGTTTTGTTGGACTTCTGTTGTGATAAATCATTATAGATATAGTTTTTTTTATAGATAGTTGTAATTAAAGTAGGTTAACTTTAGGGGAGACCGGGGCTAAAAGTTACAGGGGCACGTTGTTACAGTTGGTTCTACAAACAGGCTAGAGAGCGCAGCACCTCACCGCTTCTACGTGTCATGCGTGTTGTGTGAAGCCAGGCTGCAGTGGAGTTTTGTTGCGTTAGTGGATGTGCGAACGGAGTTATTAAGCAATTATTGTTTTGTCAAGGTAGAAGTGAA
>PNEQ01089576.1:0-109842 GCA_003012365.1 Medauroidea extradentata
TGTAATTTCATACAGTGCGCAACAGTACATTAATAAGAAAAGGCCGTGTATTTCTTGCTCTACGAGCACTTCGAAAGAAAAGCAGAAGATCCGAACAGTTAATACAGACTTTCTGTAACTAACACAATGTTGGTTGTTAATGTATTCTGGATAGACGAAGAAGCTGAACATATTACGCACAATTAAACGATAAAAAAAAATATTCCGGATAAATTGAAAACAGGACCTAGCATGTGTACTTACATACGACTGTATGAGTCCTATGTTATTTACGTCAGATGCTATGAATTCTAGCAAAATATAAATAGGGCCTATAGTGTACACAATAAGTTAATAGTGAGGGCAAATAATCAGTTGCACGAGGTTTCATGTTCAGTAACTGTTTGTCGTTCTGGTAGGTCTACTATCTCTGTACATACAGCCTACTTCGAGTACTTATTAAATTGATGGTTGGTATATTTACTCTCATTTTGTATAGACAAAGGGCACATTTAGGTCGCACAGCGCCGCAGCAGCTTATGCTGCAGTTCTGTGCCAGCTTTATACGCACAATTTTTTCTTACAGAAAACATACGTGATTTCAGCTATTTGTCTATGCAATGAGCTAGAACAGTTTCACTAAGCAGCTGTTCTTTGGCGTTGAAAATAATATGCCCTTAAATGTATTGAGTTAATGATACTCGCCTGCTGACACCTTGTCAATATCATATTATGTCAACAGAAATTTTACATGTGGCATTACAAAGGAAATTTAATAAGTACTTTGTTTAAACATTGTGATAAAAGAAACCGATATTTCAGACATGGAGGGGCGAAGGGTGCCGTTTGTCATAGAATCCCTTTTATACATGAAGAGAAATCTAAAGCTATCAAATTAGCACGGCAGTATCTCCAGGTTGCTGCCAGGAGGAGTAAACAGATAATTTTTATCTCTTGGCCCTCTTTCTTTTCCTTTTTGATATTTACTTTATACAGTGTATGTATATACGCCAATGCATACATTTTGTAATGTTATAATAATCGGTTGTTCAAAATTCACTCTCCTAAGGTAAAAAAAAATTAACTCAAGTACATAAATTGAGTAAAATATTTGTGTAGTATAATCCTTAGTGCTTAAGAAATCACATATTGTAAGCAACCTTGTATAGCTCGTCACGAAAAATATTGAGATAAGTATTTTACATTTTCGAAGTGCTGTGGAAAAGTATGGGACTTTGAAAAGGAAGCCAAGTACATTGTGGTAATTAAATAGTTTGAGAAATGTTACAAATAGTACTACCAAAGGATATTGCAGTATATTTTTAATTATTTTTTTGATTTTTTCTTGTAATTTTACATTGTGGTGTGTGGTGTAATAGGGCTCAGAATTTTGAGAGGTTGTTGTTATTGTAAAAATCAGTTGAATTTTAAAAGTGAAGATATAGGCTGTTTTTTGAAGACTAGTAATCATGTTCAGTATCAAAACTGTATCATCATAAAAAATCCGGTACCATGTTGGGGTACTTTATGTTTGTTTTAGGCACTGAAAACTCTGATGAAGGAACCATTGTCTAGATACAAGAAAACCACAGAAGAATTCCATCATCATGAGAGAACCAACTACCACCAATTTTCACTGGAGGAAGCTTTAGAATTCATAGAGCTAGAGGGGTCAGGCTCGAAGAAAAGTATTGCAGTTGTCCTCGACAGCAAGAAAGCTGTTGTTATTGAAAGTAACAGGAGAAGACTCAGACATATTATAGTTAAAACAGTGGTATTGCTTGCAACAATTTACCTTTGAGATGTCATCGTGATGATGGCCTGCTCGCCAGCTTCAAAGATGCAGGCTCAGATGAATTGCTGTCTGGGTGGGAAATATGGAGTATTTCACAGCCTTCTGGCATTTCGTATGGATGCTGGAGATGAACATCTACAACGTCATTTCAAGACTTACAACCAGAATAGCACCATGATCAGCAAAACTATTCAAAATGAAGTCAAAGAGTGTGTTGCTGAAACAATGCATTCTTCAATAGTGGAATATGTCAAAAAGCAAAGTATTTTGCTATTTTGTGTGATGAAACTACTGACAACAGTACCAAGGAATAAATGTCAATTTCTGTCAGGTACATAGATAGTGACACTTTCGATTCAAAAGAAGAGATTTTAGGCTTCACAGAACTGAAATCTACGACTGGAATTGCTATAAGGCAAGCAATTGACCAGGAGCTACAAAACCTTCGACTGAGCTACGAATTTATGTGTGGACAAGGCTATGATGGAGGGTCGAACATGGCAGGGAAGTTGAATGGTGTTCAGGCCCTCATTCTGGATCAACAGCCTATAGCTATATATACGCACTGCTTCAGTCACCCCCTAAACCTATGTATTTCAAAGACATGCGAGATGCCGACTGTCAGAAATATGATGGGAATTATTGGCACTGTATCTGTGTTCTTATCTGCATCTGCAAGTAGAACAAATGCTTTGCGAAGTGTTATTTCAAACATGGAATTCTCAGAGACAAAAAAAAAACAAGTTGAAGACAATGTGTCTAACCAGATGGGTTGAGAGACATGACACACTCATAACATTCAAGGAACTCTTTATAGCTATCATTACGCTGCTTGATGAAGTGGTAACCGACAGAAACTTTGATTCTGAAACTTCATCAAAGGCGTGTATGTACAGCTCTGCAATGATGGGGTCTGACTTCTTAGTAGCACTAGAAACAACAGTATATCTTCTTTCTCTGACATTGAAACTGAGCGAAAAGCTACAGTCCCCAAAAACATGACCTGTCTACAGCATTGCAACTTGTAACTGATGTAGTGGATGTCTTAAAAGATACAAGAAAGGAGGCAGAGATGGCATTTGGGAAAATTTTTGAAGATGTGTGTAAAGTAGCTGAAGATATAGGAAGTCAAATCATTCTTCAAAGAACAAGTGCCAAACAAACAACAAGGAAAAATATCCTTGCTAGCAATGCAGAAGAATACTTCAGGAGAGATGTTTTTTTTTGCCAGTGGTTGAGCATTTCATTTCTCAGCTTGAATCAAAATTTAACCATGACTTTGCGGGTGTTTTGCCTCTGCAAAGCCTTATACCAACCAACAGTGGTATTAACAACGACGATGAAATAATAAAGGCTTCTGTTAAGTACGATCAGTTTCTGGAAGGTTAGACACTTATATTACAGCCAGAGTTGAAACTTTGGCAGAAAAAGTGGGATAATGCAACTACAAAACCCGAGATGGCAAGTGATGCATTAAAAGAGTGTGACAGTTCATTTTTCCCAAACATTGCAGTTCTACTTAGGATATTTGGAATAATTCCAGTCACGACAAGTATAGCAGAAAGGAACTTCTCAACTTTTGGGAGGCTGGAGACCTATCTTAGGACCACAATGGGGCAGGTCAGATTGAATGGAATAGCTTTGGCCAACATTCACAAAGAACGGGAAATCAATGTTGAAACGGTTAAAGACACATTCAGTAAAATGAAGCAAACACGAATGAACATGAGTAATTGGGGCGTGGAAAAAGGACACGCACAGTAATTCATCTGAATGCAAACTGACTTCCAAAACAAAGTTTTTTTCAAAGTGTTTGACTTTGGTGGTTTCTTTGCCTCTTATAAGTGTTTGTAATGTGTATAAATAGTATTTTTCAGATTCTAAGATTGTGGTGAAATTTTTTCTTCAGATAATAGAATTGAAAGACTATCTATGTGTTTAAAGTGCCAATATAAAGGCACGTAGACCCAGAAGTGAAACGTTTTAGTTGTTTTATATGCACAGGTGTTCACTTTTAAGATATAATTGATTTGTATGTCTCTTACTTGCGTTAAAAAATTTTGGTCTACAAACTCCATAAATATCCCACTACCAAAATTTAAAAAAAAAATATTTTTTTTTCTGGAGGAGGACACCATACCGCCTTTTGGGTTTTAGTTGCCGAGGGCAGTTAATTACGCTTACACAGCAACCTTTCCTTAAACATTTGGATTGAACACCAATACAGATGTGATGTTTTTGCGATTTTAAATTCAGCTTAGTTATCAATAAACGTGGGTGATCGTGTTTTTGAATTTGTATTAAATTGTATGTGCCATTTATTTTTCGTTATCATAGTCTCAGCTTGGCATGTGACCTGGATTGTACTTTACATGCAGGAGTGTTGTAAAATAGTTCTAACCGCTTCCTTCTTGGCCACAAAATTAACATAGAAGTACAAATTATTGTAATAATAGTGATATGTAATACAATCTTCTTCCGATATTACAAATTATTGTATTATGTTGCTTTTTTAAAATTGACACATAAATCAATTCTTCCAGAAAAAAATGTTACATTTTCTGTCGATATAACCTGCATTGAGATACTAAAAACTATTAAATATCACCATTTTGAACCTTGAAATCCAAATTTATCCGGGGTGGACCCCCAGACCCCCACTTTAAATCGGGGCTGGGGCAAGGAGTGCAATGGGTGAAAGGCAAAATTTTGTTAATGCCCCCTCCCCTTTTCCAGATTCTATATCCGCCACTGACACCAAGTATTTAAAACGAATAAAGAAAAAAAGTCTTGGGATGTGTAACTAAGAAATCCAAACAGCAAAATGTAATATCTGTGAGGGAGAAAGAAGGAGGTGAAGAGAGAGAGGAGGGTAGCGAGAGAGATGATGAGGGTTGTGGGAGAGAGAGAAAATGTGGGTGAGGGGAGAGAGGAGCAGAGTGAAGGGAGAAAGGAGCACAGCAGCGAGAGGAGGAGGGTTGAGGAAGAGAGAGAAGGAGAATGGTGGAGAGAAGAGCAGGGTAGTGGTAGAGAGGAGGAAGATGGAGAGAGAGGGGATGGTGGAAGTAGAGAGGAGGAAGGTGAAGAAAGAGAGAGAGGGTCTAGCACATGTAAATCTGTGAAGCTAAAATATGATAAAAATTCTTAAAAGCAGTAGACAAGTCAAAAAGTAGTACAAAACAAACATAAGAGAAAACAAGGGTTAGGTTAATAGAAAAACAGAGAATAGTTTAGAAATGTGACTTGGTAGAAGGAGAGGTCATGATTGATAAGATTATATACAGTCAAAAAATTAAATAAATGACATATTGTACACAATCATCTACATACAAGAAAATTACTTAAACCAAAGTATGAACATTTGCTGTGCGACACTAGAAACCAGAATCCAAAGTCTAACGTACAAGAAAATAAATAAAACCAAATATTTAAAAAGAAGAAAAGTTTTTGGAGGTCTAACGAAGAAATAGAAACAGCAAAATGCAATATCTGTGAGGGAGTAAGAGGGAGGTGAAGAGAGAGGAGGGTGGAGAGTGAGATGATGAGGGTTGAGGGAGAGAGAGAAGAGGAGGGTGGAGGGAGAGAGGAGCAGGGGAAGGGAGGGAGAAGCATACTGCCCTACTAAGGGAGAAAGCCTTAACTCCGAGAGATCAAATTTTACAGGAGAGCAAAAAGTTTGTTTTTTCTTAATACAATCTAATTTTAGTAAAATAATTCCAATAATTTGCTTTCATTATGATATATAAATATTTGAAATTTATTTGGTATTGCTTTTTGACATCTTTCTTCTAAACAACAACTTTACACTTTTTATTCCCAGTACTCGACAAAATTTTTGTTTTAATGAAAATAGTAATAATTTTTTACACAGGCAACGACTTGTTACAAGCCGTTTATCCTTAGCGAAAATATGAGTGTTGGTACCAACTATTTAAATATTTAAAAACATATTTTTATCTAAAATTGGAGTTAAGGCTTTCTTCCCTAGTAAGGCAGCATAGTGGAGAGAGAGAAGAGGGTGGAAAGAGAGAGGAGGGTGAGAGAGGGAGGAGGAGGTTTGAGGGAGACCGCAGAGGGTGGAGAGAGAGAGGAGGTGGAGAGAGAGAGGAGGGTGGAAAGAGAGGAGGGTGGAAAGAGAGGAGGGTGGAAAGAGAGGAGGGTGGAGAGAGAGGAGGGTGGAGAGAGAGGAGGGTGGAGAGAGAGAGGAGGGTGGAGAGAGTGACAAAAATACTTAAAAGCAGTACACAAGTTTAAAAAAGTAATACAAGACACACATACAAGGGAAAAGAAGTGTTAGGTTAAAGGAAGAACAGAGACAAGGTTAGGCACGTGAATTGGTAGGAGGTTAGGTCATGTAAAATAAGGTTAGATACAGGCAAAAAAAATCAAATAAATAACATACTGTACATAAATATCTACATACAATGAAAATTACTTAAACCAAAGTACGAATTTTTACTGTCCGACACTAGAAACCACAAACCAAAGACCAATGTACAAGAAAAATAATCATTTTAAACGAAAAAATTTAACTCTTTGCAGGTCTAACTCAGAAATCCAAACAGCAAAATACATGATCTGTGAAAGAGAAAGAGGGAGGTGGAGAGAGAGATGATGAGGGTTGAGGGAGAGATTGAAGAGGAGGGTGGAGGGAGAGCGGATCAGGTTGAAGGGAAAGAGGAGCAGGGTGAATGGAGAGAGGAGCGTAGTGGAGAGGGAAGAGGGTGGAAATTTTGAGGAGGGTGAGAGAGGGAGAGAGGGCCACGCACATGTAAATCCGTAAAGCCAAATCGTTATAAAAATGCTTAAATAGCAGTACACAAATTAAAAAAGTAGTACAAGAGACACATACAAGGGAAAACAAGTGTTAGGTTAAAGGAATAACAGAGACAAGTTTAGAAATGTGACTTGATAGAAGAACAGGTTATGTTAGTTTAAGTCAGGCTAGGTTAGTACATACAAAAAACGACACTATCTACCAACGACACTGGAACCAAAACGATTGGTATAGCCACTAGCTCTCCTGGTAGAAAGACTAGGTACCAAAGTCACAAAATATAAACGCCACATAACAGACGATCAGTAACTCAATGCAACCCGACCTAGAGGTTAACTATGTAATAAAAAGAAAAGAAAATATAGAGTAGCTAGGAATCAAGACTACGGACAGAAACCAAGATGATGAGGTAGACCATATACGAATAATTACGAGACAAATACAGAACAGATCCGGTGATCCGGCTCCTAGGCTCCTGTAATATTATCGCCAATACTCTACTACTTATACTATTTTCCAAAATGCTACCAACGTTGACGTGTCTCGTATAGCAGAAATTCCTTTAAATATATTTCATCTTTCTTTAGGGTAGTTTTACCATTAACACATGTTTGTAGTAAAATTACCTAAGACCAACACGAAATAAACTTTGAACGAATGAACATAAGAAACAATTAATCAATTGTGTATTCATTTACACTATTAAAAAGTCAGAATCATGGGCAACAACAATTATTTGCATTTGAGTCGTCTTTAGTAAGTTGTGAACTTACATAGTTCACACAAACTTTGTTTATGCATTATCCGGAAGTTTACAAAAATGGACTTAGGTATTTTTACTTCTAACCCCTCGAAACTAGTCGTTATTTTACTACAGGTCACCGAAGTATGATTATCGGAAATCTACAAAAATGTGATATGCAGTGAATCTGTAATGAATGTCTTCTAACCATTGGAGACAAAGATAAGGGTGCTGTTAAAAAGAACTTCACAGATTCACAACAGACAATGTCAGTCGCTAAAATGGGCTGGCGCATCATTTATATAATTGCATGTGGTGGCAGAAACCAAAAGCACCTGTTTCATGAGGTCAGGTAGATATTTGTTTAAGATGCTAAGGTAAACAACTCCAATACGATAGCAGGGCAGCATGTAAGGTCAAACACTTGTACACATTCTACAATACCTGGCAACACGTTAACAGAAAATCAGTCCAAGAGTGATGTCACACGATTCATGCTTTTTGCAATATTTTAAGATGTGATAGTTCCTGGAGATAAAAATACAGTTATATGTGACTCTCGCCATTATAGAATAATTCACAAAATAATGGATCATCATTCGCAGTTCTAGCGAACAACTGTATAAAAGTTCGTCGAATTTTGTAGTCTGCTTGTCCCATGGTTTGAGCTTCCTCGAGATATAAGCGCAACTGTTCCTCATGTAACATGCACCACACAATGACTTGGTATAAATCAAAGTTGTGTGCTATAGATAGCATATTTAGGTTGGGATTGGCTTGAAATGTCTCCAACACATCCTTACCATATAAAGTGCATGAGTCATCTTCGGCCATCAGCATTATGTGCAATGGAGTGACGGATTTTTTTTTTAATTTTCGATTGTTGTTGCATGGCACAAGAATCAGAGAAAAATTTCGAGTAGACTGACCATGAAAACATATTTTTTTTTAATTTTTAACGAGGTTATTAACACTTTTTTTGGAGTTTTCTACATTCCTGGAAATATCGGAAACTACAAAAAATTGGGCGGGATGACTTCGTAGAATACCTCGTTAGGTATGATACTTCGGCCTAAAACCTTTTTCGAAAGTAATAGATAAATATATTCATTAAAACTGCAGTTTAACTTTTTAGCGTAAAGTTTTCTTTTTATAGCTGATAATTCATCTGCAGTATTTTTCTGTAAAGATGTTTTATTTCTGGAAGAACAGCTCGATATTCTCTTGTCTGGACTTTTAAGTTTATGTTAAGCTCTGGTTCACTTCAATTAAACTGAAAACGAAAGTCCTCGATTGGCAGTTATTGTGTGGTGAGTCGCGCTTCAGTATATAACCCGATATGTGTTGTACTGATATGCTATCTATTGGCAGCCGTGTGAACTCTTTGCACCACGCCGAAACTACAGGACATAACAGACGGGAGAACGAATGATGTGAACAAAAGGGAGACGACGTTCCTTTCTGTGCATACACTAGCTACCTTGGAGTTGACGTCAAGGTTGGTAGAGTGTGTGGGGGAGGGACGGGGGTTCCTCGATAATGTTAGCGCTGTGTAGATAGCCGGCCGAGGGTGGATGGATGATGTCACTAGCAGTCTTGCAGCTGCCGCACTTCCGTTATCTGTCCGCCACGCTGTACCACAGCAGCCAGTTACACGCATTTAAATTAACTCATAGACCTAACACATTTTTAAATCTAACAGACAGTGAATTACAAGCGCAATTACAACATTACGACTATTTTCATAGTTACTCGGTAAAAATACTAATAGAATTATTATCATTATTCAGCCGCCCCCCTCCCCCATGGTAAATCTTAATAAAGTAAGTTAACACGTGAAAAACAAAGATTTCAAACATGAGGTAAGGGGCGTATCCAGAAAAAAAGGAGGAAGTGTCACAGGAGTTATTACCCCTTTCTCCTAACCCAAGGTCAAAATTTGAATAATATACCAGAAACAATACAAAACATATAAATTGAAATCATGCTATTGCAACAGTAAGTGTATATTTAATATTTTTAAGCACGTAAAATGCTTAAACAACACTATTTTGCTCCTTGAAAACCCAATTTTTTCCCCAAAGTAGGACTCCCAAATCCCCTAACTTTAATTTTTAGGAATGGTGACCTCCAAAACAAAAGTCGAGATCCACCGCTGCATAAGTTAAGCACAAAAATTATGTGCATAAAAACCATTTTACGTCTATTGACGAAGCTAGGAGCGCGTGTTGTCATGAGATTACTTCTATGACAGTATGGCCATTGTTGTCCGCACAGGAAAATAGATGAGTAAACGCGCGCGTCTTGACTGAGCGGCAGGATGGTGGCAAGGTCGAGGCGGTGGTGGGGCTGCGATGGCCGAGGGGTCAGACCCCTCGCCTTCCACCAAGGCGATACAGGTTCGATTCCCGACGGGGCCGGTCCCCGGATTTTCGCATGTGGGAGTCGTGCCAGACGATGCCGCTGGTCGGCGGGTTTTCTCGGGGATCTCCCGTTTCCCCTGCCCATTCATTCCGGCGCTGCTCCATACCCACATCATATCACCCCTCACCAGCGCTGAAGACCTCGATGTTAAGCGCTGACCAAAACCTCTTCACTCACTCGAGGCGGTGGACTGATAATGACGTCACTTCGCTGCCTGCGCAAAAAGAAGATAAATTCATTTGTACATCGAAGGCATTGTGGACGCGTACGTGAAGTTTACTGATGTTTAAAAATTCAATTATAGTATATTTCATACATTTATTTGCATCGTTGCAACAATGTGTTGATTTAAAACAGAACATGGAAAACTAAATCAGTAACATAAGAAGCATAAAACAAAACAGATAGCTTTCGAACAACGTAACCGTTTTACACACATTCAATGAACCCAAAATTTTCGCTGTCACTGTTTTAGCGCCCTCCTCCCCTCCTTCCTCCAGCGTACAGGCCTTTTTCTTACGCGCCGTTTTCACCTATGTACGATGAGTTCAACAGAATAAATTTTTGGAATATATTATTTCTGAGATTTTGATTTCAAGCATCCACTTTCAAGTTCAATTATAATTCTTGAATTATTTAATATTTAACTCTACAGCCATACATTATAAATAAGAAATATATTTTTCAACAGCACGTCCCCCACATATCTCACACAGCTATTCATTCCATGCAAAATTTACAAAATTATTTTCAAATTCCATACATTTTGTGGAATTCCACACACTTCGGCAACACTGTATGCAAGCGCCACAGAATTGCGTTCTTTGACAGATGGGAAAACGTATTTTTCTTATCCACACGGAAAAAAAATTGTTAGTGGGCACAAAATATTTTGTTGGTATTGACCTTGCAAAATTATTTTTAAGCGACAACAAAAAATATATATAAACATATCATATCCTTTTTACTATCAAATAAATACAGGGACAGTTAAACACAGCACAACGAAATACATGAATACGTGTTATTCGTTGCGACTTAGGCACTGGACTTAAAATAGTGGAATGAGACGAAAACTTTTGGGAAGCAAATATGGTACCCAAGTTACATAGGTTTATTTATGGATGTTTTCTGCCAGAATTTGCCGATTCCTGGCATGCTCGAGAACTGCGTTGTAAAGACCCGACATACATAAAAAATGCACAGGCTGAACAGAAAAGTAAAGAGGACAAGAATAAGAGTAGTAAATAGCATTCCGTAAACTCACCTATGTTTAATTTTTGCTGAAATGTCTGACTAGTATGTTCAAGAAAGGAAAACACTTTGATTCCAAAGACTTGATATGCGGGAAATATGCCTTTGTGACCTGAAAATTCCAAATTGTGCATTGGAATATGCCGAAGTAAAACTTATTTGTCTTTCTCCAAATTTAAATTGTGTTGTGATTAAACATATAAAACAATAAATTTAGGTTAGTGAGATTATATGAAATTATTTGTTTACTTTGTAGTGTCCAACTTATTGGATAAATATTTAAATCAAATAATATTCTTACATAATGCTTATATTGATTGTTAATCATATTTATCTATGGTTTGTAAAATGTCTTTTTTAACATTTAAAAGATATATGAATTTTTATGAGACAATATAACTATGATTATTACAGGACCAAGAAATTACATTTTAGTTACAATCAAGTTGCTAGCAAGATCCAGTGATGTTTCAGTGAAAATGCTTAGTGCTGTTATATTTCGATGTACTTCGCTTGTTTTATGTTTGTAACAACTTTAACCCTACTTATAAATGGCAATACTTATGAATGTTAATTTCTATTGATTTACTTTTTAGGGTTGTGTTTCGGCTTTACCTTCCAGAAATATCTGGGCTTTAGGAGAAAAGTTTTCATTAAAAATATTTAATTTTTACACTATCCCGCTCGAAAGAAACGAACAGGTTTCGGGTATATTTCCATACTGTTAAATTTCAGTCTTGGTTAAATGTTGAGTTTTTAAATGTTTCACAATGGGAAGACACGCCCGAATGCTGGTGTAAGCAACAAACGCAAAAATTCCTTTTTACCAGTGACATTTTAGTATCTTTTTTCAGTCGCTAAGCTCACGTAGCAATTATATTTATACCGTCGTAAATGATCCAGTAAAATCTAGTTAACCCAGACGAATAAATAATAATGTATGTATTTTAACTGAAGTACAAAAAAATTAGTATTGCATTATATTATGTTTTGGACTATGTTATGTTGGGCCATGTTCATTAAAAATAGCCGGCTGGATGAACTGCAATGTATTTGTTATCAAAAAAACACAAGTGTGATGTAACTCATTTTATTCCGTATTGTAGTTTGTTTCGCCACACCAAGTATAAGGTTCAAGAGGAAACAAAAATTTGTGCCAGCTCGTTATTAAAAAGTGACAAAGTGACGCGATAGAGCCTTCCTATTGGAATGTGGTCTTACAAAACAAATTTTAAATGTATTACCATTATATGTTTTAAAGATGCTCAGTTTTGTCATTGTAAACTGAAATAATTTCGCAGTTTAGGTACTTTCACAAAGACGTTAAAATACATGCATGACATATTGCGACAACGAATATTTCAGTACGAAAACGTATAAACATATGCTGGCATTTCGGATATGGAATTTGTATTTAGCTACCAAAAAGGAGTCTTTCATCGTGCTTACCTAATATGTAAATGAAGTACATAATTACTATAGCATTGGTACTTTATGAAATCCTAAAATATGAAAAAGTTTGACTATCTGAAAACCAGTTATATATAACTACCTCGCCGGCTGCGGCTTCATCCGTTACTATTGTTAAAAATTTTAACAACATTTTAGTATCTATTCTTAAAATGTTAAAGTAAACAGGGTACATTCCCTAATAGTTGTGTATCATATGGCAGTTACCGTCGTTTAGTCCTCGGCTATTATTTTTTTTACAAAAAAAAATGAAGGAAATATTTGAGACAACGACTTCGGCAGGTATTCTGTCAAAATCGAACAACATAACAGTAACTCCGGTTCGATTCCCGGCTGGTTGGATTGTAGTGTTTCATTAGGCAACTCTCCTTTTTCTCCCGTCCTCATTTAGAGGCATTGCTCTGTATCTATCTCATGTCACCCCTCACCGGCTCTTAGCTTGTCCCGTGGCGGCTGGATCCTCTATGCATTTAACATTTTACAACTTTGTCATATACTTCAAATATAAACATTTTCAGCTACTAACATGTGCGTGCAAAATATCAGAGAAATTTCCCGTCGCAATTTATTACAAAGGATGCTATAAAATTCCCTCACTGCAGACTTACATAATACCCGATAAAACCAAGACATGTCATCAGAATTCTTATGTGTGTATGGGGTCCAAAACCGAAAGGTGTTTTCATAAATCCAATGGCGAAGAGTAACATCTTTTGAATTATTAATCCATAGCTATGCTCATTTTGCCAGAATTCTGGAACATTTTACTTCCATTTACACACCTGATGTCACATCACGTTAGATGTTGTTTCTTCGATTGTTGAAGCCTTTTTTGCTGTCGGCCAATCATGTCCAACAGAATACATATTGTCACGACGCTGATTTTCGGGCATATATATATATATATATATATATATATATATATATATATATATATATATATATATTGGATTTTTTCTTCTCATCCATACTCTAAATAGGTGGTAAAGTTATTTTGGTTTGTAATTTTAAAGAGTATTCAGTTCTTGGGAAGTCTTTGCTTTTCAGATAGGATCGTGGAAATCTAGAGTGTTCTCCGACAATCTCTCATGAGTTTTTTTAGTTCACTGTTCCTGGTAGCCTGCAGAGTTTGTTGCCACTGCAGTGCTAGTGGATTCCTTTGTGGGCAGTGACCCAGTAGTGTGTAGGCCGATGGCCTTGTGTTAGGTTGTAGGTAGGTGGGGGTGTGTGGTGATGGATGTTTCGGTGTCGCCGGGCGGTCGCGTGCTGTGGGTCCTTCTGGCACTTCCGGCGTGCGGCGGCCTTCCGGGGGGCACTAGACGCCTCTGCCAACACTCCCCCGCTCCCCTGTTCCACATTAACAGCTGTTATAGGGCAGGCGCACGGGCTACACTGAGAGAAAGAATTGTTTCATTATACTAAATATATATGTATGGGTGATGTTTGCTTTAGCTAAACAATATTTTTTGGTGAGACCAAACTTGGAGTCCTCCAAACAAATTTATTTATTTCTCTCGACCAAATTATTCATTTAAATGCACTTTGTTTGTGCCAAACGTATATTTGGTTACTAAAGGACGTCGGATAAATATTTTGTGTAAACAAACAACTTGTTACAGCTTGTCAACAAAATAATATTGTTAGTTATAAGTGATGTGCTTTGAACCAAATGTTTTTTTTTTTCGATGGAATAAATGATTTTGTTGGCGAAACTAAATCCATTTGGTTGACTTGCGGAAGATGGCAGGCTGGCGTGCGTGACCGAAAATATGGCAAACGCTGTATACATCAACTTTCAAAGTATAAGCTTGTGCTACAAGTAGGATGTCTAAATTGTTAATCAGCATTATTAAAGTATCTTAATTTTAGCAATAACAATTTCAAAGTGGTTTATTCTATCGATCACAACGGAAAATGCTATAAACTTAAAAAATACCGCAGCTGCACGTCTCGTTCTTTGTGCTGCGGTGCAGGGAAATAATTTGGTAATATTATAAAACGTCGTTTACATTTTCGCAGATGCAAGACAAAAATGTTTGAAAATAAAGCGGTACAATCGTAATATAATATTAGTCCTAACTATTACTATACAAATAAAATCTCATCAACATAGGAGCACTCGTAGCTCAGTTGGTTGAGCGACCGACTTGGATACGAGGGGTCCTGGGTTCGATTCCCAGGTCTGGCTGGGTGTAAAATTTGTGTTTGTCCGTTAGAGTCATTGCACTTGTAAGAGTCACCAACAACTGTCACAACTGGGGAATTGTCAAATACTTAAGCTGTAAAGGGGGATGTTTGGCTCGTTGGCGATGTTGCGACCTCGCCAAGGAGCCTAACATTTTTATATTAAAAAAAAAAAATAAAAAAAAAGTTGGTTAGGTTATGAATAGAAAGAAGCGAGTGATGGGAAAGTGGATCAAATCCCGTTCCATCCATACCTTTTTTTTTAGGTCTTAAAATTTCAGAATTTTGTTAAGATTATAAAATATATTTTTTCAGTTCTTAAAATATTGCGTATGCATTAAATATGTCCAACGAAATGTTTTTATGACCAGCTAAATATTTGGTACTGCTAACAAGATTCAGTTATTTGCATCAAACAAATCGAGGGAATAAAATAATTTGGCACGAACAAACAAATATCAAATTGCCCCTATACAAACAAATTTTGCTCACACCAACAAAATTGTTTTCTCAGTGTAGAAGCGCACTACAGCACATTTCTGTCGTACCGCTCTCGGACAGTCCCCCCGCCCGTGACGTCAAACGTCGCTGACAAGTGAATGCCCTGTGGGACAGAAAGTGTAGATGTTGCGGCGATCTGGAATGGTCGCTGCTGACCATTCCAGGAAGGTAAATCATCGAACATTCTGGACGGCGCAACCAGTAGTTATAAATACCTACCAGCCATGTTTTGGGGAGCGTCTTTTATAACCTTTTTGTACAGCTTTTTTGTGACATTTATGATTAGGACTTAAGTGTACATCGCAATGCCCCGATGAGCGAGGCGTAGGCATGAGGGCTCGAACTGCCAAATGGCAGGAGTTTAAGTTAAGTTTAGTTCGTTAGTTTTTTTATTACTATTAATTTTAGTTTCGGGTAGTCATTTGTTTATTACAGGACAAAAAGACTTTGTAGCCCTGAGATGGATGAGACTTCGCTGGACTGGAAAATCAAAATGATAAGTATTCTTTCTTGGTAATATTTTATTATTAATTATTATTACATCCCCTTTTATCTTTCGTGTTCGGTATTGGTTACAATAATCGTGGATATGTTTTTGCGTGTATTTGTTGTTGGCCAGTACTATCGCCGTTTATTAAATGTTTGAGTAATGTAATGACCTCGGAATTGTTTTGTAATGCCAGAAACCACTTTACTGTGCAGTATCATTTCTTAAATTAATACCTGTATGATCATCACATCCTAATAACATCTGGTCATAGTTTTAAGTTTTTGAACATATTCCATATTGTAATCTATTTCGAATAACAATATTGTAATTTATTTTTGTATAACATTTTATTTTAATATTTTGTAATAAACTCCAATCATTTGAATTCATTCTTTTATTTCAAGTAGTCGAACTGTAGTCCCTTTCAACATTAATTGATAGCCCCTAATTGCAGAACATGTATCTTAATTAAAATACTTTATTTATAGATGATTATGGGTGACAAGCACATGCGCGATACAAGATAGGAGACGCGACTCGTATTGCGATGTTAGTCTATGTTTCGATCTTCAGGACCCCTCCCAATAGATAGTTTGCCAAGTGGAAATTTTTATTTTGTCTCAGTTATTTTGTTGTGCTCTACCATACAATATTTTGCGTAGCTAGGCTACAAGGTAGAAACTCTGTCTTTAAAAGTGTTTGTTTTTTTATTTTACTTAAGGAACTACGTACCATATGTGTTTGTACCCCCAGTACTGTTTTAATAATTACAGAATTTATTTTATCTTTATTGCTTATCGTTATGGTTCAGTTAAATGCTTGTTTTATTTACTTGTGATGTTTATTTGCTTTCTACCTCGTAGACTTGCATTGCTAGTATTCAGTTACACACATCCCTCCAGTCATAATTTAGATTAAACACTTTAGCCACAGACATACAAGGTTTATCATAACTAGCAATGCAATGACACTGGCTTCTCCGCATCTGTTTAATTCTGTCTATTATTTTTACTTTATTTATTTTTGTATGACCAAACCTCCTAACACATTTTTGGTGGAGGCTTGGGCATGAACTAGTTAGTCTCGATCTTGTGTTGTGCTGTACTTAGTTGATTTTGGAAAATTAAGTTTTGTTTATTTCATGGTCACGTAATTTTATTTGGATTCACGGTGACGTAAAGCAGCTTTGTGTTTGTGAACAAGACGAGAGTGCCTCGCAAAGAGCATTTTAGCGGAGAGCAGAAGAGTTAAGACATAATAGTTGTTGTATGTGTCGACAGAGTGCACCAGTGGTTCCGTTAAGATGTCGTTGGATCTGGGTCTTTAGGAATGTTGCTTGGTTTTATTTTCTGTCTGTAGATGTCGTGAGAGTGCGTGTTTTTGTTTACATGAATTACGCGTGTGTGTGTGTGTACTTTGTTAATAAGAGAAAGGTTGGTTTGTAAGAAATACTTTATATGTAAGTTTTTAAATGTAATTAGTTGTAAGTTAAATGGTAAGTGTTAGGAGCCAATCTTTATGTATTGTGAGGTATTAGGTTTACTATTTTTCAGCACTGAGGTCTTGGTAAATGCTTCGTGAGGAAGAGTTATGTGTTTTTGAGGTGAAGATGCCAGAGTTTTGAAGTAATTTGTTCTGGAAGACGTTGTTTATTTGGTGTTTATTGGGTTAGCTGTTGCGTGCAAGAGGAGCACAACAGACAGCATTGTAGCAGAAGCTAAGTATGGTAATATGAAGTTAATTGTGTTTACGAGGACGAGTTTTGAATTCTGAGGAATAATAGAGTGTCGCAGTGTTGTTTTCGTGGTGTTTGTTTAAGGTTATAAGTTTCAGTGTTGTGGAGAGTTAAAGGTTATTGGTCTTCGTTATTTAAGGTTTTTGTTGTCGTTTTTGTGAGGTTATGAAGGCATAGGGCCTACTTAAAGTATTTGTGTATGTGTTATTCTTGGTAACTTGTTGTGGTAGGAATGCATAATTATTAAGAGTAAATTATAAATAAAGTTCATATAGGTTTAAGTTCAGAAAATTAGTACAGATTTTATGGTAGGAAGAGTTCAGACAGTAAAGTAGTAAAAAGTAGAGTATTTTTTTTTTTTAAATATTAGCAAGTCTAGCAAGAGAAGGTAAGTAAATAAGTGAGTGAATAGAGCACAGTATGGGCTTCCATTAAAAGTCAAGATGAAGCTGTGCAGTGTTTTTTATTTAATTTTGAGGGATTGCCATAAACAGTCAGAATTTTATTGTGGAGTGAATGTTGGATGGTGTTCATCTGCCATGGATGGGGAAACCTATTTCCACTTGTGGTTTTGAAGAAGTGTAGGAATTAACCTAGAAGAAGGCTGGATGTGGAGACGCCTGCATCAAGAGTGGGAATGGAGTACTATGGTCTCCAGGCCAATGGACTCTCACAAGAGAAGTGCTCGTAGAGACAGGTTAAGGCACCTCCAGAAGAAGGCAAGTAAGTGATTGTGTTTTTCTCGTGGTGGACGAGTGTACAGTAAGTTAGGTAAGGTTAGGCTATGGAAATGTTTATGTTTTGCCTGAAACTCTGTTAGGTATTTACTGTAGTGGTTTTATTGCAGATTTCATTTATTAGTTTAAGTGTTTTTTTATAAAATTTTAATTGTAATATTTTGTCTGTGTGTTGAAGTGATGTTATGTTGCTTGTTGTCAAGAGGCGTTTTTGTCAGTGTTGTTTTGAAGTGGTTTGAGGTTAATTTGATCGGAGGCAGTTTCTGGAAAATAGTTAATGTCGTTGAGGTTATTTTTGAGAGTTTTTGTCGGAGTTAGGTATAGGCCTACTCTGGAAGGATTTTAGGAAGTTGTCTGAAGTTACTTGTTTGTTAGTGGAATTTCTGAGTGGCAGTTTATTGAGCATTAGAAAATAATGTAATAATTTTTTTTTTTTTAAGATTGTGAATGTTGTTAATTGTGTCTGATGGTTAGATGTTTTGGTGAGGTTTTATAGTTGCAGACCAGACCCTGGTGGACAAAATGTTTTGTATTGTACTCTGTGTCTTCACTAACTGGTTTCTGTGTTGTTATTTTTGTTTGCTCTGTGAACGTGGCTCTGATAGACCTAAGAAAATTAATCTTTTTGTTTTATTGTTTAAATTTTTTTTAAATCTAATTGCAAGAGGATAAAATTATATGTGTATGTTTTTATTATGTTTATTTGTTTTGTAAATTTAAAAGATACAGTTGTTTTAAAGGAATTTTGGACAAGGGTGTTACAGATTTCAGCGATGGGACATCCTTGGGGAAGGATAGAGTACCCAGTATGCAGAAATGAAGGTCCAGTATCCTGTGTAAGAAGGAGAATGAAAACTCAGATAGGGGACCACTTCTACAATTCTAATCGTCACTTCGAGGGAGAAAGGAAAAACTTAAAAGCTACGTGGAAAACAGACAGTTAATTTTGAAGAATTTTCAGCTTGATGTCCAGTGAAGGAGATAAATCTATTAATGAAATGTAATGTTTATTTTTCAGCTGTACTAGGATTTTTTAAATACATTTCTATTTCAGGATGGTCTAGGAGATCTCAGGACTACTTTGTAATTAATAATGTATTGTTTTAAAGATAAATTTTTCATTTTGAGCTTTGTACTAATTGTAGGTTCTGATGTATAACTTATTGAGAACTTTTCTTTTAAAGTAGTTTATTTGGGTGGCTAATGAGATATGACTTTTGTAAGATTTCAGAATTCATGATTTATGTGAGTTATATAATTTTAGAGGTTGAGAGTTTAGTTTTGTTAGCAATGAAATAGTATAGTTAGTTGTATATTGTTTTGTCATGTAAATATAACAGTCATAATCAGTTTAAGATCTTTTAAAACTTTACAGTTAAATGTTTTATTTTTGAAAAAGATTAATAATTTTGAAAGTAAAATAATTTTAAATGATTAAATTCACTATAACTGAAAAAAAAAGTTAAATAAGTAATTTGCCAGTTACAATTTTGATTTTAGAATTTTTATTTCTTTTGTATTCATTGTAAAAGTGTTTATTATGTTTGCCACGTGACAGATACCTGTTGGTGTTCGTTCTTCTGGTGGCCTATATTTAAAATATTGGTAATCTTATATTTAAAATATGCATTTGAAAAAGTTTTGTATTTTTTTAAAATTAGTTTCTTTAGGTCTGTTTTTGGAAAAAAATGGGATGTAGATAATTTATTTTCTGTTAGGGAATCTGTGGGAGGTTTGCCTGGGGCATCCATACCCTTTCCCCTTCCTTTTTGGTTCGAAAGTCCATTTAGTCAACTGAAGCTGCAGTTGAATGCCAGTACTTGTTTTTAAAGAATTTGTAGACTGAACTTTTTAGCCAGTTGTTTGCTGCAAGAAGCAATATGTTGAGGCCTTGATGGAAGCTTTTGGCAGTAATGAAATTTTTAAAGGGTTGGACTGTTTAGACCAACTGGTTCAGAGAAGGGTAGAGAGGAGCAAAAGGTTCCTGTCGGGTGTGGTGGGGTGAACTGTTGTAGTCGTCGTGAAGGTGAACTTACCCCCACCCCATTTTCATGATGAGGGTACACCAAGGAAGTGTACTTGAGGAGAAGTTGAGGTGAAGATGTTGACGTTTAAGCTGTTGTTTATGAAGAAGATGAAGTCGTTGTGAGGTTTTTGAAGTTTTTCGCTGTGGCATGGGGTTGGCCACTAGCGGTGTGTTTTCGTGTCTTGGGGCAGGCAGGGCGCCACCTCAGGAGTAAGGACGTCAAGGGGTTTGGGCGTTGCCTTACTGTTTGAAGGTGGAAGATTTCAGGACTCAAAGCGCCGCGAAGAGGCTGAGTACCTGGTGGTTTGGCGAGAGGTGTCACCACTGTGTGGAAGTCTGCGGGCTTCGTGAACCGAGTTCCCTCTCTCTTGCTTTATAGGTTTCGGTCCAAATAGTTCCTAACCTGGTTGTTAATCCTTTGTTTGTCTTTTGGGTGGATAGTTGATAGTTTTGCATGACCTTTTAAAGGTTTGATGGAGTATTTGGATTTGTGTTTAATATGATTTCTAGTAATTTTGTGTTAAGTGAGAATGTGTAGGATAATTTTGTTTTGCTTTGTGTTCAATTAATTATAAGAATTTGAATTGAGAGGCCCCAGTAGTAACCGCCACCTGCAGTGTTAACTGGTGTAAAAGCTGTTTTGGTTAAACATTTTTGTTGATGCGAGGCATGATTTTGTTTCAGGAAAATAAAATGGAGTGTGGTGACCTTTGAACCAGTGCGTCTTGATGAGGGAGAGTTTGGAGATGGCGGCTGCTGCCCTGAAACCACCCATGATTGTCAAGATTTCGAGATTGAGCAGTGGAGGAGTCACATCTCACTGACTGCTTCTGTCATCAAGTGCACCACTTCAAAAAAGATATTTATGGAATTTATAATTTTGTACACTACACCACACTTTACATAAAACAGAAAAACATTTGTTAGTGCATGCGTAATGGCCAACAGTCTACCCGTTCGAGTGGGGCAAAGGTTGTTGCGTTCCCCCTGGTGTTAGCTCGTGATCCACAGGCACCCATAAGAGTAAATAATGATGCTGTAACATTTGTTAAATGAATTAATGGAATTTTAATGAGAATTTGTTTCATTTTATACTGAGATAGGTCGAGGGTGGCTTGCGAGGTCGCAAGCTTTCGTGAGCGGCAGGTAGTGTCACGACGCTAATTTTCGGGCATTTTTTTTTTTTTTGTTTTTTCTTCTCATCCATACTCGAAATAGGTGGTAAAGTTATTTTGGTTTGTAATTTTAAAGAGTATTCAGTTCTTGGGAAGTCTTTGCTTTACAGTTAGGATTGTGGAAATCTAGAGTGTTCTCCGACAATCTCTCATGAGTTTTTTTTTAGTTCACTGTTCCTGATAGCCTGCAGAGTTTGTTGCCACTGCAGTGCTAGTGGATTCCTTTGCGGGCAGTGTTCCGGGAGTGTGTGTAGGCCGATGGCCTTGTGTTAGGTTGTAGGTAGTTGGGAGGTGTGGTGATGGATGTTTCGATGTCGCCGGGCGGTCGCGCGCTATGGGTCCTCCTGGCACTTTCGGCGTGCGGCGGCCTTCCGGGGGGCACTGGACGCCTCTGACAACACTCCCCCCTCCCCTGTCCTAAATTAACAGCTGTTGTAGGGCAAATGCACGGGACAAAAGTGCACTACAGTACATTTCTGTCGTTCCGCCCTCGGACAGTCCCCCCGGCCGTGACGTCAAACGTCGCTGACGAGTGAATGCTCTGTGGGACAGAGTGGGTAGATGTTGCACCGATCTGGAATGGTCGCTGCTGACCATTCCAGGAAGGTAAATCATCGAACGTTCTGGACGGCGCAAGCAATGGTTATAAATACCTGCCAGCCATGTTTTTGGGAGCGTCTTTTGTAAACCTTTTTGTAGAGCTTTTTCGTGACTTTTATGATTAGGACTTAGGCGAACATGGTAATGCCCCGATGGGCGAGGCATAGGCCTAAGGGCTCGGGCTGCCAGATGGCAGGAGATTAAGTTAAGATTAGTTCGTTAGTTTTTTTATTACTATTAATTTTAGTTTCGGGTAGTTGTATGTTTATTACGGGATAAGAAGACTTGGTAGCCCTGAGATGGATGAGACTTCGCTGGACAGGAACATCAAAATAATAAGTATTCTTTCTTGTTATTATTTTATTTTTAAGTACTATTATTTCCCCTTTTAGCTTTCGTGTTCGGTATTGGTAACAATAGTCGTGGATACGTTTACGAGTGTATTTGTTGTTGGCCAGTACTATCGCCGTTTATTAAATGTCTGAGTAATGTAATGAACTCGGGATTGTTTTGTAATGCCAGAAGCCACTTTACTGTGCAGTATCATTTCTTAATGTAATACCTGTATGTTCATCACATCCTTATAACATCTGGTCATAGTTTTAAGTTTTTGAACATTTTCCATATTGTAATCTGTTTCGAAAAACTATAATGTAATTTATTTTTGTATAACATTTTATTTTAATATTTTGTAATAAACTCCAATCATTTGAATTCATTCTTTTATTTCAAGTAGTCGAACTGTAGTTCCCCTCAACACTAATTGATAGCCCCTAATTGCAGAACATGTATGTTGATTTAAATACGTTATGTATAGATGATTATGGGTGACAAGCACATGCGCGATACAAGATAGGAGACGCGACCCGTATTGCGATGTTAGTCTATGTTTCGATCTTCAGGACCCCTCCCAATAGATAGTTTGCCAAGCGGAAATTATTATTTTGTGTCAGTTTGTTGTGCTCTACCATACAGTACTTTATGTAGCTAGGCTATAAGGTGGAAACTCTGTCTTTAAAAGTGTTTGTTTGTTTTTATTTTACTTAAGGAGCTACGTACCGTACGTATGTGTTTATACCCCCAGTACTGTTTTAATAATTACAGAGTTTATTTAATCTTTATTGCTTATCGTTATGGTTCAGTCAAATGCTTGTTTTATTTACTTGTGAAGTTTATTTGCTTTCTACCTCGTAGACTTGCATTGCTAGTATTCAGTTACACACATCCCTCCAGTCATAATTTACATTAAACACTTTAGATACGGACAAACAAGTTTTATCACAACTAGCAACGCAAAGACACTGGCTTCTCCACATCTGTTTAGTTCTGTCTATTATTTTTACTTTAATAATTTTTCTATGACCCAACCTCGTGACAATATATTAAAATTCTACATGTTAATTAATTACTTTTACTGAAATTATGTTGTATATTTTTATTTAAACTATGATTTACACACAGTCATGTGATTTTTTTAGAGTTTTTGTTAATAAACTACATAGCTCAGTAACAAGAATATTTTCTCTTATAATTTTGCATAAAATACAAGTTAACGATTAAAGTCGCAAAAATTTTGGTTTTATAGTCAAAATACCGTATCAAATTAGTATAAAATTATAACGATTTTTTAAGATAACCCTGAGTGAAATGAGTTTAGGCCTGCTACGAAGTTGAAACTAATTTTGCACATGAGACCCTCTTAAAGAATTTACATTTAAAAGTGCATGCATATTACATGTTTGCAGATAAAAGAATATATTATTATAAAATCACGTTAATCAAAATTCATTACATTTGATGACATATTTAAACTTCAAAATGGAACTAGTATAAGAGTACAGAAATCTGATGTTGTAGACGTAGGCAACTAGAAAAAATAATGTTTCAACTGCAGTAAATTATGCTATCATACTTGACTTTAAGTTAGACACTACCACGAGTTCATTTATACATTGGGCCGTATTAATAAAGCGGAGGAAAAGCTTTTACGTGCAAAATGTAGAGCAAATGCTTCGAGGTGTATTAATAAAAAACGAAGGAAAAGGTTTTGCTTTTGTAGTAAAAGCAAAACCTAATAGTGTAGACGATTTGCTCGAAGCTAAAATAAAAGGGTATTAATAAAGTGTACCTTTTACTCAAAGCTGAGAGCAAATGCTTCAAAAGTAGTACATCTGGTCAGTTGCAGATGCGACAGTGAAGTAAAAGGTGTGTGTGTTGCTATGGCCGAGTTAGTAAACGTGAGAAACGTGAAACATTACAAGTCTCGAACGAATACGCACACTACGGACTACAAAAGCTTATTTCGTTTTGAAGAAAACAATGTTGAGTGGTTGGCAAATTATTTTCTAATTGATATTACAGAAAGTCGAGGGGGTGTGATTTCCTCATTTCAAAAAATGAAGATATGTTTGCGGTATCTAGCGGATCCAGGTTACAAAAAGGTATCGGTGAAGAACTTGGAGTCTGACAACTGGATCAAGTTCCCATCCACTGAAAATGCAATCCTCCAGGCAAAGGAATTGTGGCAAAGTAAGTATCGCTTTCCAACAGCAATTGGCGTCATAGACTGTAGGCCTACACATGTAAAGATATTGAAACAAACAATCCATGGTGATGAATAGGTACATCAACAGGAAAGGTAAACCTACGTTAAATGTACAAGCAACTTGTGATGCTAGAGAAATGTTTACAAGTGTAGACGTTAGTTGGCTCGGATCCGTGCATGATGCTCGAATTTGGAAAAATTCGTAAATCAGGCAAGTAATAAGTACAAGACAGAATGCAGTGCTAATCGCTGATGATGGGTATGGAATTGAGCCTTGCCGCAAGTAGAAAATACAACGTACTCTTGAAAAAGGAAAGGGTTATCATAGAAAGGTGTTTCGGGCAACTAAAGCGGCGTTTCCATATACTGCAATATGTTTGTCGGGTAAAACTTGTGAATGTACCAAAAATCGTACTGGCATGTTTTGTTTCGCATAATGTTGCAAAAAATTTGAATGACCCAGACTTTAACCCAGATCAAAATACCCCTGAAGTAGACGATTTAACTGACGCTTATGTTGAAGGTGTAGGTGTAAATAGACTTCGCCTACGGCATCAAGGACGACTGATAAGAGACAATTTGGCTGCAGTAATTGCACAATTGGAATAACTGGCCTACGCAAAAACTAATATTATTGCAACGTACGTGAACAGAAAACGTATAATTGGAATACATGTACAATATAACAATACTCTTTTAATAACATATGTGAACTGAAATCTGTATATTATAATAATTTAACAAAACGGCAATACTTATTTTGTTAAATTGTAATACGTGTTGTTTCCATCAATTATAATTTGATTTTGCCTACAATCTGACTCGTCCTTTTGCTTCTGTACTAAGTTGCTGTAGTATTCTGTCTGCACTTTTGTTAATTGAAATTGTTGAAGTAGAACCAAGCGCTGCAACTCCTTCGTAGACAAATTTCTAGTTTCATCACTCTCATACTTATCAAGAGGTGATTTTTTTCGTGGCGGCATTGTTGTTTTGCAGGCAGGGTGAATATTGGGTGAAACCTCCAGTGAACATGTTTCTACTAAACCTTCTAGGGTTTTTCCAGTTACCCCACATTGCATTGACCCTATTAAAACAAATTGCATCACGATTACAACTTCTCTGAAATAAATACACGGACAAATAAAAAGTTATAGGTTACGCATTGTGATCTGTCACTGATATATTCCAGTTTTTGTTTATTTGAATTTTTTTACCAAATGAGAAAATTAGGAGTAGCCAGATAAAAAAATTAACTAAACAAAGTTATTAATTTTTGCAAGTACTGACAATTTCCAGCCAACAAAAGAAAAACCAAATATATAGACCTATTTTTAATATTTCCAAATTGTTGCTAAAATATGTGTTTTATTTTAATATGACAACAATGTTATAACTGCCACAAGATTATTGGAAGTGTCATGTTTTTAAGTTTACATTGTTCTTTATAGATTTTCCAATTTTTTATAAATAATCGGGCAACAGCAACTGTGAAAATATTTCACAGTGTAGACCATTTACTCTTTGGCAGAAGCATTTCCTTGCGAGTAAAAGGTAATAAATTATTAATACGGATTGAAGGATTTGCTTTTGCTCATACCTTTTACTTTGAGCAAAACCTTTTCCTTGCTACCTTTACCCTTTTACTCTTTTACTTCTTTTTATTAATACGGCCCATTGACGCGTGAGTCAAAACACCTTCGCTAAAATATATGTAACGGCCGTGGTGTTATCATGTAAAATGTTTTCTGCACAAGTTCCTTAAAGAAACAGTGAAGGGATACACTTGTTAAACCTCAAATGACAAAACATTTTTTTAAATTTTAATCGCGAGAAATGATTTACTTTTATTCATAATGAAATAAAACTAATGTGATAAATTTTGGCATATAACTTTTTTTAAACTCTAAAATATATTTTTTCTTGTCGAAAAGTATACAGCAAAAAATGTCTTCCATATTTTACTACGATTAAGAACATATTACTGAAATATATCAGTTATTATTAATTGCATTAAAATAAAAAACTGAGTGCCTTGCATGGTAGAGAACTCATTTTCCGCGTATTCAAATTGTAAAGGATACTAAGCATGCGATAATTTAGTCACTTTTACACCACACGGATATATTTGCGTATATTGCCAGTTTTACGTTGGTATAGGCGTTTCGGGATATATTGAGCACTCAAAAATGCCCTGCTTAGTTAAGTTATATTTTCAGCAAGTTTGTACTTTTTCGTGACATTTTTTGTAAATAATTCAAGTTTTGTAGGCGTTTAGTTCTACTGCCTTGCAAGACGACGACGAACACAGAACGCATAAGCAATTATTAGAAAGCATTACATTAATGCGTGAAAAAGGAAAGAATATTGCTGTTTGGTAGTACAATGTAATTTCAAGGTTGTGTGTCAAAAGAAACCGCGTTGATAAAACAAGATAGAAACATCTCAGAGAACGAATTCTCACGCGAAGATAATTCATGCCATCTCTCAGTGGAATCTTGAACAACATGCGTCTGAAGCGCAGAGCATGGCTAAAAGCAGTGTGGAAACTACGGTAAATGTCCAAGGACCCGGTCGTGTCACTTATATTGGCACTTACTAAGATAAATTATGCTGTCAGTTTAGAAGGTAGGTACCTAAAAAGAATAAAAAACACAATTTTAATGAATGTTTATGTAATACAGATAGGTATATTTCATTAAATGTTTTATTTGGTTATTTATTTATATTTTAAATAGGAAAATACACACAACTACATTCGGTAATTTGCTGCCAACCATATACGGATTATTACAACAAATTGTTATTGTTGAAAGATTTGCAGTAACAAGCAGTGATTTTTTTCAATGATATACTTTATACTTCTTTTTTTTATTGCAAACGGACTGTAAAATAAGTGTGGCATTCTATAACATTTTGAAGGATGAGAGATGAATTATTAGCCGATAAAGTTTTTTCTGTCACCAAATAATGAAAATAAATGTTTGATCATTACTGCTCTATTTATAAAAAAAAAATTTCCTGAGGGTATTTTTGCTACGTAGGCTACGGTGTGGCTATTGTCAGAATACGCGAATATCAGCGTATTTAGGCCTAGAGAGTTAAAATTTGTCTCTAATTTTCGTTTAACTCCCTACTGAACTGCCTCATGCTGATGACAAAGCATATAGGTCTGGCCAATATTCTACAATAAATTAAAAAAAAAAAATTCAGTATTTATTTTTTATTCCAACCAGGCCATAATATCATGGTCATCGATATTGTAATGGTTTAAATTGGCAGCATTCCTTAATTCACAAAGAGTTATTATGTAAAATGCATTGTGTTATATTTTCAATGTTGTGGAAATGTATATTTTAGTTTAACGTTGGCTAATCATCTTCTCATCTTCTTTGTTTTAAACATTAAACATATTTAATATTGTAACGTTTTTTTTCTCTTTAAAGACTGTTGAAAAGAAATTAGATATTTTATGTAATTATCAAGTATATTATTTTTATGTTTTAATTGCTCCTATTCTTCCATACACGAATGTATTCTACTATGTTTATTTCTATAAAGGACAATAGTGAAATAAAGTGACTCTAATATTTATTTTACTATGCAAGTTTTGTGATCATAAATATTTCTTTTGCATGTCTACAGATCATACAGAGCATAAAGTCGAAAATTTTCAGTACACCCGTGGTTTAGTTCACATGTTCATATATTCGAGCACACGATACGGGAAATTCTATACGAGCTCGACTTCTCATGAACGGTAAGGTAAAGCAAGGTAAGTTGGCTTTACGTCTCATCCACAGCGAAGTCACAAGCGACGGAAAAAGGAGGCGGTAATGACTTTTGTTTAGGAACCCTCGCACAATTCGCATGGAGCGATTTCGGGAAAACATGGAATGCCAAAATCAGCAAGGCAGAAACCGAAGATAAAATATTTGTGTACCGCTCGTCAGAAAAAATCAAGCTTTTAAATTGGCTGTTCGATTTCAGGACTGTCCGGATCTGTATGAACTGAATGTGCGAATTACGTTTATGTCAAATTCTTATTTATTCTCACAGTAATAAAGATATCTCAAATAACACGTTGTAAAAATTATCAAAATATCATACGACAAAAATTCATAAAAATTTTTATTTTCCTTTTTGGTACAGCACATTCGATAAAAATTTGGTCGCAGTGAACTTCCAAAAAGCACTTTTTCAAGGGTCCATTAATAATGCAGTGTCACACTCGAAGTCGAGTTCACGACATGAACATACATGGCCGTCTTCAACAAAGGACAAATATTATTTTCAATGTACAAGTAAAAGTGTTAGGAAAACCTAATTTTTCAGTTACACGTTTTTCAATCAGGTAAATAGGCACTTTTATGCCAATAACTTGACAGCGCTTGTCCTAAATAACTAGTTCACCAGGAATCCAAGCGAACCCGTGTAAACATATGGTTGATTTATAAACCGGTATGAAATTACCATATTACGTTATCTGAGCAAAACTGAACTCACTTTTTTTTCATGCCTTGGAAACATTTCAAAGCATTGAAGTATACTTGGATTTCAGTGCGCGATTAATTCTATACATGTGTATATGCTAAGCTTATCTAACTGGAACCAAAGTTAATTGTTTGATTGTGGAGGAGTTTCTTAGCAAAACTTAATAAATAGTTGCGGTGACAACGTAACATACAATAAAAAATCTGACTCTTGGATACTGTTTAGTATAATTAAATGTGTCTGTTATTTTGTAATTGAATATGACTTTTCTTAATTTTATATTTTCCCTTACGTCACAAACTGTATAAAGGAACGCACTCTTAAAAACATTCATCTGCGGTTTTCGGTTGTACTACTCACGTCAAACTTAAATAATGGAATAATTTAATGTCTCAGATAAAAATTACGCAAACTTATATATTGATTAACGAACTTTTCGACTTTTAGCAGTTATAAAATGAGAATTTTTGTAAGTATATGTTTCATTTCCTATAAAGAAATCAATAAAAGTTTCGAAATTATTTTTATATTTCCTATTGCAGTCTAGGTTCTAATTAATTAAAAATATAAATTGTCTAAACCAAGGTTTAACATAACTAAAATAATTATTTTTTATAGCGTAATTGTTTTAGGTATAAAATGCATTGAGTAAAACCGGGGAAAATAATTAAGTGGCATTTTACATAACTCGGCCTATAGTGAACTTGAACATAAGATGATAGTGGTTTTACAAATCTAAAGGTAGAAACGAATGCACCGAATAAAAACTTTGAAGTGCATGCCAGAATTTGGTCACACGCCCCTTGAGTTGCTTGTCGGGCGCTTCATTTTCTAGTTTTTTTTTTTTTTTTTTTTTTTTTTTTTTTTGTTTTTTAATAACCATTTTAAATTAATTTGCGAATATTCCAGAATGCCAACGAGCCAAAAAAAAAAAAAGGAAGAAAGTAATCTACGTTGGTACGGTGACCATTTCTTTGAAGTTTGACAACTGTCTGATGATCCAGTTAAGACACTGAAAAATGTATTCGGCATTTCTGCACAATCACATAAGTTAATTTCTTTTCACAAATTTAAATAATTTGTCTAATCCACCATTCAGTCCAGTTAATACTGTAATTTAATAATATCACCTCCACACTTATCGCTGACAAGCAGATGGTTTTATTACATTTTAACATTTGCAACATTGTTGAAATCAGTAGCGGCCGGCATACAAGTATGCACGTGCACACTCAGTTTTCTGTGAAGAATTTTTGTAAAATATTTAAAACATTCTTGTGTGTTGTGTAGCGCCATTACAGTATGAAATGCTCGTCTAACCGATCACAAAAGTACGGAGATTTTATGCTGCGATGTTGCAACACTATACTGTGAACAAGAGAACTGTGCTCTTCTCTCGGTCTCTCTTCTTTGCCTCTGCGCATACACACGACAAATGACATCACCTCTTATGGGCGCAAGGAGTATGTAAGTGTTTATAAGAGATGGCACTGCCAGGTTAAGCAGTCATCCTTATTTACGGCCCGACCTGTGATCGTAAACGATTGTGGGTTACCAACCACGCAACAGAAAACTTACATATTCTCTCGAGGTAAATTTTGTGTTAGTTTTCCTAATGACGCAGAAAACATTACCATAGTCGTGATAAACTTTTCATAAATCCTATTATGAGTGTTTTGTAATTATGTATTTTTATATATATTTTATTCGAAGTTCTTGGTTCTTGATTTGGTTCATGTAATTTTTAAATTGTACGCACACATAACCTGTAACACTAAGGTTACACACGAGTTAGTTTGACATTTTTATTTAAGTACTGTTCTTAAAAAGTATGTAGTTTACATGTACGATCACAGTCAGTCAATATTATTCGTCCTTAGTCGTTTTGACTGGCAGCACTGTACGTGGGACACAACGCACTACCACTCTAGGTTAACATCAGTAGTAAAATACTTTTTAATGCGGAATGAAACACAGGCCACGAAGTCACATATAACTAGTACAGTAAATTAATAGACATAGACTAAAATTACACTTGGAACTTTAAACTAAAAAACAAACCGTTTGGTACAATAAACGTTGACGAATCGTAACCATAAGGCGAGCGTGCATACGAGTGATCATTGTAAAGGCCTATGCACAATTGATAATTTTTACTTTTGGCATTACGGTTCCGTTACTTAAAGTAGTTTTTCAATACACAATACAAAATTAAAGTTAAAGTAACGACAGTTGAAAAACTATTTTAGAATCTGTTGTTGGAAAGGAAGAATTGTAATATAACATTATGTAAATGCTATAAAAGCATATCATGAAGATAATAAGAAATAAGCCCAGTAATATGAATATTTTCAATTTATAATAATATTTTGCAGAGAAAAAGCGACGCCATCTATTGACGAAACTTACACTTCTTCTGTAAATACTTCTCAAATTATATTTGCAAGTTTTTCCGAATTCATCAAAACCATAGGTACCTGGTACGTTTTTCATGAAATCTTAGCACTGGACAGTAAAACTATACACAGAAATAAATATGGTTTATTATAACATACATAATCAGCTGTTCTTTGCAAACGATCATATTGACTTTGACTTTAGGTTTTCAGTTTATCGAAAACGTAAGGTCAAGGCTGCTTGACTTTACGTTTTGCAGCGCCATTTGTGTACGAATCCACAAGAAGCAATGTATTGAAAGCTATTGTAAAGTCAAATGTTAAAGAAATGTTAACGTTTTCTTTGTGTATAGGGCTTTACGTAAATTAGCGGCGTAGCTTGCATACTACTTGGGTGTACCACTACAAAATTTTGGAGATTCAATATACATCAACATTCTTCAGACATTTCGCAACGAAACAAAATGTTTAATCCTTGTAGATTCCAACAGTAACACTGTAATACACGGTAATAAACTACAAATATTACTTCTGTTAATATATTACAACATCTTGCAGTGATGTTTATATATTGGTAAACACACAATCGTTTACAGAAAATAAGAGGTGTGTAGGCCTTATCCAGTATCACACCCCTGTATGGGAGTTTTAACATTGAAGAAGTGCACAGGCGTGGCTGTGCTCATGCCTGTTGTTCGCGGAAACGGTCACTTCTTTCACCTCTTGGTGGCAGCACATACTGGCGCAGCAAGTGTTACATCTCCGCAACTATAAAACACCTCGTAGATACCAGCAGTTACGCTTTATCTAATAGGCCCACCAGGCCAAACGAACATTCTGAGCAAAACTGTGACAGAAGCCTTGAGCGAAACTGGCGAGGAGACGCTGTTGTTTATAATAAAAAAAAAAACAAATGTCGATAATATTGAGTGCAGATAATGAATGCATATTAACACAGAGTATATTTTACATATTGCACCCTGGATAGAAATATTACCTAATTGCCTTACTAGAAAATAATATTTTAACGTCGGAAGTTACAAATAAAGAAACTATTAATTATAATTCAATTGCCGAAAATGTTAACCTTATAATTAAATTTAAAAGTCATACATGCTTACTGCTCATTGAGGATCCATATTGAAATTCACCAGTAAATTAAACGAAGGGAATTGAGAAACAACTTACAGGGCTATAATGACATTTTTACCAACGTTAATTATCATGAAAAGTATAGTAAAACAGCACGAAATTTAGTATGTATGAACAATTTGTAAATTTTTAAAATAAAAATTAATATCTTAATTCTTTTTCGAGACAATGTGTGAACATCCATTACCTGACTTCACCGGCCGCTACTGGTTGAAATGTGTCATGCACTGCCGTGGACTGGCCAGACGTACCACTAAACTAACAGCGTGGCCGCTAGAGCGCTCTTAATTCTAGCGCTTGCACGGTGCCTTGTAGACACGCGGCGGAAGGCTAGCACAGTGTTGCCAGTCGTCCCAGAATACTCGTATATGTGCCAAACTTTGTCCTTTTGTACTCTGTACCAGATATTTTCTTCCCGGTATGCTAAAACACCACGATTTTTCGTGTGACAGAGGCATTAGAAAAATTTACTCCTGCACTGAAAACTACTTAAATGACAGTTGATTTGCTTTAACTTGAGCAAAATATAAATATTTATTCTCAAACCATTAAACATTAAATGAAAATTATGTTTGACTGGGTAACCGTTATTCTTCATTACCGGCAAAGACTAAACATGGGGGCGGGTGAGAACCCTGGTGAAGGTTCCCGTCTTCCTGAAAAATGTAAGAGTTTTAAAGTAAAAATTACCTAACCGAAATGTACTTATTAAATTTCCTTAAAAATACATACCACTATATTACGAAATATCACCAAATTGAGTAATAAATTTGGAACTGTATGTAAAAACTGGTTTTGCGTTTTTAACTGCGGATATTCAAGACATGTTTAGCCTATCAGTTGATACTCGCTTGTACATTCGTAAGTATTCGGTTTTGTTTCGGGAATGCGATACAATAATGAAATGCTCACGAAAAATATAAACATTTTAAATGCCTGTAGTTCTTTAACATTGCTGCCGTTTGAAATGTGGTAACTAGAATTATTACTTATTGTACTATGCATTTTAATTCCTTTACATGGGAGAGACATGGACAATTAATAATAATTTACGTTAGTTTTTTTGTGCAACTGAATTTATTAGACGTTTCATGATAAAGTGAGGGATTTTAAGGGCGTCCCGATATGTATCTAACACTAGCGAATACGTCTTGCAGTGGCCTTAGACGCTAACTTCTGAGAGCAACGAAATATCAGCACGATGTAGCCTACGTTAGTCACATCATAGCAATGTTTATATTAACACATGGCATAAAGAAGAAACTAGCTTAAAGGAATAATTATCCACGTTCTTAATAATCTTAGTAATTCTTAGTAATCTTAATCACAACCGTTAACAACCTAGAAAACACGACTGTTGTCGTGTTCCCACATTCCCAAATTGAACTATATTATAATGTATTTTAATATAGACGACAATATGAATATAAATTTAGAGTTAGAACACAAAACGGAAATTATAAACACAGCTATTATTGTCTCGTAAATTCATCTGCACCATTTCCAACCCGTCGATAGATCTGACGCGAAAATTATTGTCACTAGAAAGGAGCAAGAGACGTTGAAACTCTACCGGCATGTTAAATGCATTGTTTACACAGTGACAAAATTAACCCTTCCATTAATGTCTTCGATTTAGAGCGTTCACAAACGCCAGTCTCTCAAAATTTTAAACTAAAATATTTGGCATATATGGCATAGTTGATGTGGCGATTACTCGAAACAATTCATGTGACACAACGGTATAAAATTGAGCATATTTGTAGCATGCTCTCTGCACTCATAATTTTCTTGATTTGCCCACACGTCGTTAATACTGCGACTAATTAAGCTGTCACCTCAAAAGTAAATATTAGATAACATAGAATTCCGTTTTTGCGCACAAATAAAATTGAATTTTAGATAAAGGCTAGAAAGCTAAGATACTGTTCGTAACGTCTAATTGATATGAAAACGAATTTCAGTTTAGAATGGTTGTTGAATTACGAAGAGACCGTCAGTAGAAAGCATGTATTAGAAACTGACTTAACTTGGCAATGCCCTGTGCTCGTAGTGTTGTTGGCGTCGGAGCCTACGATGCTCTGCTCTCGGCGGAGGCGACGGACAGACTTAGACGCCTTCCTCCCCCTCTACATCGCCTTCTTGCGTGCAGACCCCAAACACATTCCCCCTCGCTACTGCCAGTCTATTTATAGCCAGGAGTGCGTTTGTTTCGGACCCGTTTATTCGAGCTTCACTGTTTACCTCGGCTTCACTACTGTCGTTAATACCAAGTTTGGCCGTAGTCACAGGCAGCAAGGCTCGGAGGTAAAAGTCGTTATTCACTCTTGAAATGAATGTGCTTCACAGCAATATATTCTGCCGTCCATAATGGCCTCACTGTCGACGAGACTTAAAGCCCAACTGAGAAAAATCAGCATTCACTTTGAAGAAAGAAAGAAAAAAACACGCATACATACACACACTTACTTGTGCATGTTTGTGGGAGGGTGGGAAACAGAGGGAGGCAGAGAGAGTAAGCGAGAATATATTTAAAGTCTGGGGAGACTTAAAACTAATTGTAATACATACAGCAAACACATCTGTAAAAACGTACTAAGTAATTGTTTGCAAATTAAATCGTCTAAGAAGCAAGTAACGTTACCCATTTTATATTAGTCTTTTCATAATATAAAATGAAATTTAATACAGCTTTGGATTTCTTACAATCCTGTGAAACTTCTGGACACTCAAGAAAATTCTTGTTACATAGCGACATCTGATTAAAAAAATTATGTTGTCTGTATTTCCAAACAAATGATTTTATTATATCTGGTTGAATACATTAAGTGTAGGTCTAAACACAATTTTAAAATATTATTAAAACTTTTCTCTAGAACGGGTAAAGAAATAAACATAAACTTAATAAAAACTCATAGAAGAACCAGTTTTTTGATATAGGCCTAATCAATAGTGTAAAACGTACCCAGTTAATTTACAAACACAGTTTTCAATCCCCATTTTCTAGAGGTAAGAAATACAAATGATGTACATAAATAAATTTTGTTTTGATTCTAGCAATATTCCTGATATGATGTAAAATTTTAACTTCAGCTATTTTAATACATAAAATTCATACCACCAAATGTTATTAAATAGAGATGTAACTATTGCTGATTTGTACAGTCTTAGCCATTAACCGTAAACAAATAAAACGAAATAATACCCATTACTAAAATAACTGTTTATACAGCGGCGTCTTTTGAAAGTTAGATCTGCTGATTCTCAGAAGAATACGATCCAGAAGCACGTCCCGTAAGTCGATGGCCATGACATTCTCGAATCTATTCGCTGTAGAACATTTTGTGACCACTCACAAATAAGTGGCATATGCAAACCAGCGTGACTCTGTATCGCTAATTAGTACACAACCTTGTACAATTCGAAAGCCCGCTTCGCACGATGCCTAGTTTCTGCTATCTTACCAGTGCGATCCGGATACGATTCCCTGCGGTACCCGGATTTTCGTATATGGGAATAGTGTAGGACGATGCCGCTGGCCAGCGGGTTTTCTCGGGGATCTCCCGTTTCCCCTGCCCATTCATTCTGGCGCTGCTCCGTACTCACATCATATCACCTCTCACCAGCGCTAAAGACCTTGATGTTAAGGGCTGACCAAAATCTCTTACTTACTCATTCATTCTGCTATATAGTGTTACACGCATGGATATAGTCTAGGCGTTAATATGACAGATTCGTAGGCCTATCAGTGGCTCTATAGGATAAATCGGTGCGTTACTCTCCGATCATTTTCACACAATACCCACAGCGGTAACCGAAAATTAAGAGAAACACTTCAACTTTACTTTAACAATAGTATAATCGGTTTTAGTTGACAAGAATGGGAAACGGGAACGGCTTACTAGATCATGTCTACAGAAAGTAAACAAAGGATGCTGTGTAGTCCAGTAATGCTTAAGAATGAATTAAGGTTAGGTTACTCGCATTATTATGTTGTATCAACGCCAGTCTGAACAGAAGCAGTCATGACATTTTATGGTTTGCGGTTGTGTGACCAACTCTAAGCGATTGGCCATAGGGTTTCATGGTCAGAAAAATAATAACAGATAGATCACGTTCTATTAAGTTTTTGTGTAAGCTTTCGGGTACAAAATCTGCTATGCCGATGTGGGATAGTGCTGGAATCTGTCTCACATGGTAACATAAATGATAACAGAAAATGTGCATAGAAACTGCTACGGAATCGGACATCGTGTGAGGCCGACTTACAAGGAACTACACCTCTGCCTGACAGCAACACAACGGATGGCACTGTTTTCTTATCATAATTATCAACAATTGAATTACGTGAAAGTAACTTTACAGATAAGTGTTAGATACATAATTTTACCACTACGCTTTAAAACTATGTTTTACCTTGACATAAAAAACCGTTTAAAATCTAATTTTACTGCCATGAATTTAACAGGAATGGCTGAATTATCCAAGGAGAAACTCATGCTAAGTGAAATAAAACTTTTGTAGTTTCATATAAGAAGTTTCAAATGCGATTATTAAAATTTCTGCCTAAAATATAAAATCTATTTTCATCTGTGTTCCATAAAATTTTTTAAATTTTTGACAAATTTTGTGAAATGGCAAGTTTTCATTTACTATAAATGACGAATGAAATGCTACGTCAAGCATTATGTTATTACAAAACAACTGTCAGATACTATCGATATAGTATTCCACGACGAACCGGTTGTCAGAAACATCAATACATATAAAAATTAGGGTATTATCATTCACAATAATGTACTCGATTAGTTCATTATTCATGAACATTCACTTAAGTGAACGAGCTGTTGCGTAATCCTGGGAGCTAGCTAACCATGTGGTACGCATGATTTTCCATAATCGTGGGCCACTGTTAGCATAACGGTTATAGCGCTCGCCTCCCACCATGGCACCGGGATTATCACATGTGGGAGTCATAACGGACAATGTCGTTTATCAGAAAAATTTCTCGGGGAACTCATTTTTCTCGCGATCCTTTATTCTGGAGCTTTCCTCAATTCGTTCCTCACTAGCACTGAAACCCTTGATGTTAAGTGTTGATCCATCTTTTCACTTCACTTGTGCAGACTATTATGTTAGATGGAACGAAGAAGATATAGCCTACTAAATCAAATATAACCGATCTGTTTTCGTGTACAGCGTGGAGTTACAGATCAGAAACTATATCAGCGTGAAGAATTTGTGCGGCAACTTTTTGGGACGTTTATTATTAGAGTCTTCACAATTATTGATGGAAAATTAAGTTTTCCTTAAAATGTTTTCACTCCATCTAATTTTTCACCAACCTGATATTTTTGTATGAATTCCAACCCTTAAATCTTTGACTACATGATAGACAACCCAAACAAGATAATTTTTAAAAATGTAGAACAAGATAAACATGATCCTACTCCAACTGCCTTCTTTAACAGTTTGAATTGTTGTAGATCATCTAGAACACAATTAAAGGAAAACAGCAACTAACCAGTAGCCCACAGTGCATATTTATAGTTTTATTTTTGAATTATTGTGCCCAGAAAAATATTAAATACAAATTTTATAGTTAAAGATCCAGAACAAAGAACAGCAGAGCAGCCTTTCTTGGAGTTCATGTTTTAGTTTAGGATGAGGTATATTTTGAAATATAGATTTTATTACTAAACATGTTCTATGAAGATCCATAATTTGTGGAAAATTTTTTAGTTCTTTACTTAGTCGCACGTATTACTTCATAAGAGGTGAACAAAGCAACTGGAAAATTTTCCTCGTCACTAAACGAAAAAAAGAACGTTATAATTTGGCATTTCGTGAGGCTAATGCAGTAATAGACGATCTCTTACATTGCTTTATTTAGTTACATTATACCATTAGATTGCTTCTTTGACAAAACTGAATGATTTTGAATGAATATTCAAATTTGGAAAATTCTAATTCCGGAGTTTGGCTGCGAAAGATATACGACGTTGTAGAGTATCATTAGTAGTAGTAGTATAAGTATTATTATTATAAGTAGTAGTGCTAGTAGTAGTAGCAATGGTTTGTGTGTGTTTTTTTAATAAAGGAAGAAAATACAACAGCAGATTGGTTACGGGTACATCTCGTGACCTCTACATCATTATGCCAAATAAACTTTTATATTCTTTCCTTTTATGAAATAAGGCATGACGAGCCAGACATTGAGCAAGTATTCACAAGGCGCAGCCAGATAACATAAATTCTTCTGAAGTCGTTTCTTTATAAAGAACAACTCGGCACCATTTCCACAACCTGGGAGTGAGAACTACATTAAAAAAACTGTCAAAGAATTTATAGTGATATTTTTTTATCTGTTGATTAGTTAAGTCAAGTTAATTATGAACGATAATCAAATCCAATGATTTTAAAAAGACAGAACTAAAATATGTGTTCTGGAATTAGTGTTTCTAGAATGTCCACAAACGGATTATAATAAGTAGGCTTATCACAATATTCATACTTTGACACCTCGAATGTCATTTACGTTCTGTTAAAATCAGGACGTAAAGAAAATGTATATTTAATGAACCTGGCAAATTAAATCTGCAGGAATTAATAATGAGGTAAAGATGTTTCAAAGGTAACCAAATTTGATTTGGAAATGCGTCTCTTGGAGCAGTAGAAAATGTTGATTTATGTTAAGAATATGCTCTTTTAAAATACCAGTTTCTACTGTATATTCTGCTAATAATGCAGTACATGTGTTTGTTTTAGAGCGAGATGAAGCTGATCCCCGGAAACAAAAGTAAAAGTTAGACACAGACAGAGAAGAAAAATTCATCTTATTCCGATTCATATAAAAATTGAATTTCTCTTGATAGAATATGAATAGCAGCACATGCTTCATATGGGAATAGAAAACCTGCTCCTCATGAAAGAATGCTCTTCAATTTCTAATTTTTAGCGATATTAATTTGTTACGCCTAAACGAGAGCAGATATTTACAATATGTCTGGATTATTTTTTAAAGTCTTCGTCTCCATCTTGACTACTTTTTTCAAGGCAGTAAATACTATGGTTTTAGCAAATTATGTAATTAACGTGACTTTTTAGTGGAAACCGTAAAATTTCTTGCTTTGGAAAAAATTAGCTATCATGGCAAAAACATTTTAAACAAAACTGCCTGACAGACTTTTGGTATCTGTTCTCGTTTACGATTCAAAAAATAACTATCGCATAAACAACAGAAACTAAGGGCATGACCTTAAACATGGGCCAAATCTTTCTATTTCCTATCCAAAGAAGTATTAATTAATAAGTAATACATAACATTGGTCGAGCCTTCAATTGCTTCCCAACACCTTGCTTGAAAACGAAGAGCTGCCATACCACTTGAAGAAACTATTTTTTTTTCTACGTACGTTCCACTTGGATTAATGCTCATTTTGTGCGAGTATACTGCGCCTTATTTAATAAGGTTCTTTTCTCAAATATTTATCTATCGTTAGTAATTCCTATATTTTTTAAAATTCAGTGTTTCAGGTCTTGCTTTTGAATCATTTTTACGGCTCTTTTTCAAGGCTGATTTGACTAAAAAATTAACTCTATCCTATAAACTAGCAAATACAAATGTCAACGTCACATGATTTTCAGTTATAGTAGAGAATAACGAACATTCAAGGCTAACCAACAGTACGAAAAACAATTATGTTGGTAAGTCTAACTATAACCATTATAAAAAACACGTTGAAACGGTACAAAAATCCTTGCAATACCCACAACCAGATGACAAACATACCTAAAGTACGTAATAAAAGTATTACTTAATGGGTATTCATGATGTCAGGTCACTAATATGACGATACGTATTAAGTAAGTTGAGGTAACTCCAAGCAAGTAACGAGAAACATAATTTAAACTGTATTTTATCAAAATATTAATGAAAATTTGACTGTCAACAAAATATCAACACAAAAGACTTAAAAAAATATTTTGTAAGAAACAGCACAAAATGGCAAAAACAAGAAGTCCGAATGATTGGTTAACTTCCCGTATCAGTTTACAGGTGAGGACATTTTAAACATTTATCGATATAAAATAAAAAACATACAGTGACGTTAAAATCTGTCAAGCGAACAAAAACGTAAAAAAGGAACTGTATTTTTTTCTAGAAGGTTCGGCAAAAAGAGAATACCAATCATAATATTTAATAAACTACTAAACGTCAGAGGTTAAATTGAGATTTTCTATAAGGGAAACTATCAGGAGTTTTGCATTACAAGAAAATTAATTGAAACGTAAAAGGCAACTTTACATTAAAACACAGGAACTAAGTGAATATAACTCAGTACATATAGAGGAAACGCAGCAATTAGGAAATAAAGTGAACTCTTACATGTAACGACATGCTATTTTAGGTTTTTAAATTACCTTCTCCATACTGTAGTATAAAATGTATTTGCAATGAACAAAATATTTTGTATTGCATGCAAAATAACCTCAAGTACATCGAGGAAGCCTACCCTAATACAATGCTACCATAGTGCATAAACGTAGAACTACATCACACGTTCAGAGAGGAATGCAAGACATAAAGAATAAATTAACAAACAAATAAAAGCAGAGACTTTGGTAACTGCAAGAAAACCAGTAAACTGAAACTATAAAAATAAACTGCATAGGAAGCGATGTCAAACCCATACATTGACCAATATTCAAGTTAACAGAAGCAACAAGAGAGACACAATATCAAACACAACACACGTTTACATAGCAAAATTAATTACAGACAAGCACGATGTTAACAGGACTACCAGGATAACAACCAAAATGGCAAACAGTCACTAATAACGTGGGATGCATATCCTTGCAAGTAGCCTAACATAATTTCGAACGTGCTTTGTATGATCAATATTTCCTCCTAGAAATTAACTGATTTATCAGGACCTCAACAAACCCAAGCATATGGATTTACAGGGTACACAGTCATCCATGTCTCCTTGAACTTACACACACCCAAATAGGTAGAACACAAATATTCCTTCACAGAAATCACACACAAAATATGTGTAACAAATCAGAATACGAACTCAGTTATCTGCGAGTTTTTTCTTTAAAAATCTAATTTGGTTGAAAATATAATCTGGTCTGGAAAGATTAAAAATGAAGGAAGAATAGTAGGTTAATTGTTACTTCATTACAACGGAATTTGCAATATTTTTATGTGGGAATATCAGCAGGCGCAACAACAAGACACTATTTTATGGGGTTTAATTGAGAAACACGATGCACAGAGAAGTTTGCACGGCGTTTCTAGCAAAGTAACGTCTTCTTTACAACCCCTTGCTAAGAATAACAAACTACCCAGTGAATCACGAGGTAAGCACTGTAGTACCGTAAATGTGCTACCGATAATGATTTCATCAAATTTTATGTTCCCGGTTTATTGTTCCTCGCTAAAGTGTAAGATCATGTAAAATACCTGGAATCCAGATTTAACATTAAGTAAATTTTTATTTTTTATCTGCGGAAACACTTATATTTTAATTATATTACTGAACAGTGTTATTATGCAACATTCTTTATTGAAATATCTTGTAGTGATGTCTTGAAGAGAAAGAGGGTTTACAATGTTCGATACTATACACGAAAAGTAACTAGGTTCATAAAATGTTGCTTTCAATAAATCTGCAAATAGCACAGAATGGTTACTAAGAAAAATAAAAGAAACTTTATCTAACAAGGAATTGAAGTAAACGACTGCACAGTGCTGAGAGCTCGGTGATATAAAAATGATTCTATTTGATGGTATGTAGAACTGAACACTTTCATCAGTACATGCTCCGAAAACGCTTTATATTCGAAAATTATAACTAATTGTGCTCTAAATTGACAATATTTATTATGTAAAGGTTGTATTTTACACACACAATGACGGTAGGCGAAAGGAAAAAACTAAAGAAGTCTATTTGCATGTTGGTGATTGCATAAAATTCCTGTTTTCCATTGAAAGTGAAAACACTTAATGTTCAAAATTGAAGCACGTTCTTGTCAGTCTGCTATTGTCCTTACTGTATGTAACAGTTCATTAGAATATCAAATATTATCAGAAGGCGCCAAATATATTCAAAAAGTAAAGGAAATATGTGTTCGGAATCGAGAATATTTGCAAATTTTTCGTTGCAAACAGTTAGGCCTAATTTACTATTTACGGGAATAACGCAAATGGTAATTTTCAAGTATTTGAGTTCATTGTGGAGCGAAAAATTGTTTCTTAAGTACATAGCACTAAGTAGGTAACACTGTTAACAATTCTTGTATATATTTAGATGTATGGGAAGAAACAGGTGGACATGTCAGATATAATGTTTCATATTCCATATAAACACAATAATTCTAGGATAGAATATTGTAGCTGTTCAAAAGTATTGATGAACATAAGTATAGCCTACAGTGTCAGTTATGGGAAAGAATGGCAATGTTTCATATTCGTAACATGATCGTCCCTCTCTGTACTGTGCCTTATTAAAAGTACCATATAAAAATATAAATAAAATGCAAGAAGCCAAACCTGGCTTTGCGGAAAAAGAGGAAAACATTTCAAACTCTTTGTTCAGTGTTGGGCACACCTAGAAATATTATATAATGGATTCAACATGGGGAACAAGATATGAATATACTTCTATGGAAGGATGTTAGTACTTTTACGCGAAAGTGCGCACAGTGCACACTGCTTTACTTATGTCTGCAAACCACGTGGACTATAGCCCTATTTCACCAAATATTTGAGAAAAATATAATCCATCAGACTCCAGTGGGTTTCTGCAGGAACTCGTGCTCGTATAACCATAGCAATCGCACAAGTTAACACAGGCGTATAGGGCCACACGTAGGAGAAACGAATATTGCTCGACATTCTACATGCTACATACCTAACTCAAGAGACTCTCAGGTGTATGTAAGAACATTTTGCAAAAGATTTCATCTTCCTATCTTCCACCGTTTCTGTACTATAACCTTCAAATTCGTGATGATAATTTTGGAATTATCTTTACATAAGATATAATTTTTTATAGAATTTTCCATGAACTAATAAGGCATAGACTTCTTTTCCAGAGCGTTGATATCTAACAAAATTATATTTAAATGACACATTATACAGTTTATTTGATATGATAAAATTTTGGTCCAGGATGGTACTGAACATTTTAAGTTATTTCATCTAAATATTTTTCTTTAAAATATTTTTTATAATAAAATCTGACACACGAGATGTACAATACTGGGTTGGTTGCTTGCGTATTGTGAGTGATAGATTTTGGTCACCGCGTAAGAGTGTGTTGTAGATAAATAAACGCTGAAAACATAAATAGTTTTCTACGCTTTTTTCGAAGCCAATATGGATAAAATACTCAATAACAATCCTAGATAATGGTATTTGCCAACTTTTTGAGTAAATATTTATCCATAATTACTAATTCGTTACGCGTGATCTCTTGCGCCGCAGTTAAATGCACGTGGTTCCTGCGTCAGAGATTGTGCCTCAGAAGTTCCTAACGCTGGAAACAATTTTGTTTAAAACGATGGCTAAAACTATTGTCTAGGATTGCTGTTGTTTAGTTTTCTCAAACTGGCTTAAAGAAACTTACAGTTATAGATTAATGCTTTTAGCATTGAATAATGTACCACGCCCTCTTAACGTCGAAGACTTTAGCGCTGGTGAATTGTGTGGTGGGGAGACGAGAGATCCAGGGGAAACTCGCCGACCAACGGCATCGTCCGGTACGATTCCCACATGCGAAAATTATGTGACCGACCCCAACGGGAATCGAACCCGGATCGCCTAGGTGGGAGGCGAAAGGTCTATGCGTATTGTAATGAATGTCGATTACGTGATCTACGTCATGAGTTAAGAAAATTATTATTATTTTTGCTAAATTTATTAACATATTATTTTTTTGCAAAATTCACCCAGATAAATTCATAATCATTACCACCAAAGCGATCCGGGTTCGATTCCCGGAATTGTCGGTTCCTGGAATTTTGCATGTGGGAATCGTGCTGGACGATGCCACTAGTCGATGGATTTTCTCGAGGATCTCCCGTTTCCCCCGCCCTTTCATTTCGGTGCTGCTCCATACTCACCTCATGTCACTCCTCACCAGCGCTAAGGTCCTTGATGTTAAGCGCTGACCTAAATATCTCACTCATACATTCATAATTACTAATTCAAATATTGCATGATATAAGAAGCTTTACGGTATATCTTTAGGAGACAACAGATCACAGTACTATTTTACCCAGTAGTAGTTAACTTATTCGGCTTGTAGGGTCGTTTTTATATTTCGGCACGAGTCATTATGTTCTTAAATATTCCGTGTATGTTTGTGCCATTATGTTATCTACAGATTGTACCATGTATATGATGTTTTTTGATGTAACGATTATTACTTTTATAATAATTTTTTAATACTTTTCTGTTTTATGCTTGCTAAATGATTTTGAGCAAATGCTCTATCAGAAAAATTCCGTTTTTGACTGAAATTTACTGAATGACTTAATCTTTTTTTATTATTTAGATACAGTTCATTTGAAGCATACAAGTGGCAAAACTTACTAAATTAAACTGTATAGATAGTTCTGAGACAGTGCAAAAGAAAACTGCTAATCACAGAAATTTGTAAGCATCTTAAGTTAATGGACGCCTAAAATACAATTTTTAATGTTACCAAATAGACGGTGTAAGTGTTACAGACCTGTTATAACAGAAGTAATAAGTTGATAGATATTGCCGGGTAGAGTAATTTTAAACACTATAGAACGTCACTTTAGTTTCCTTCGACAAAGAAACATTGTAATATGTGTGTAATATATTAAAAAACACTTAATTTAAAATAGTTTTCATAATTTTTAATGCGTTATATAGCTTTTTTTTATAGTAATACAAATTCTTACAAGTGTCCCCTGTCTCGACTTTTCCTGCTAATTGTTATTGTAAACAAGTGCGATTAAAATAATATCATCTCAGTTTAGTTTGCCGCTACTTTACCGCATAAATGTGTATAATATGTTGTAGTAACTAAAAAAAACAATTATATTTTCATGAATCTTCAATATTTTTGCACCAGATGCAACTACATAAAGTAATAATTCCATGCGTACTTTAATTTTCATTAAGTAGTTTTGAAAATGCCATGTTTTCAAACGCCGCCGTAAACATTGAAAACACGTTCTTATTGGCTAACACGCGTATGACGAAATTGGACAGTTGTTTTCGTTTTCCGCCCGCCCGTAAGGCATTATATTAGGTTTTGTAATCTTACACTGACTTAAGAAACTGGGCAAATATAATGGACAAGGTTACTTAAAAACTAACTCGTAAAATTTGCTCGATGTTAATGCATGCGCCGTTACAGTTAACTACCTATTTTCTTAGTTAATAACGAAGACTTCACTGGTACCGAGTCCTCTTAGGACTGAAGACAGCATGGTAGCTCTCGCACACAGCGACGTTTAAGTGGTAGGTTTGAATTTATGTCAGATTAATTCAAATTCCGAAGTGGTGATAACTTACTACGTATCCATTTTATTGTGTCAAATCCGCTCAAGAATAATACATTTTTGTTTCAAGTCAAACGTATGAAGGTCTCATGCGTCCAAAAAAAAATCAACCTAGCGAGCTAAAAGTTTTAATGCGTTTAAACAAACCAGCTGGCTCTTAGAGACTGGTAATCTAGTGTTTCGATACCGTGAATTGGGAAAGAAATATAATATTACTATATCTAATGAAAATCAATTTTTCTTTTCAATTATTGTTATCTTGCTTGTGAGCGACCGCGAAACCTACCGTAGCAGTTCTGCCATCTATTGACACATTTCCCAAAAGCGGCCCACCTCTCGAATTATCGGCCAATCACAGGTGAATTGAACTAACCTATTGGCTAAGGTGTTTTCCAGGCGGGCCGGTCACGCAGTGGAACAGCAAAAATCCAGTAAATTGATTGGATGTCGAGGTTTGGTCGCAACTTTTAAATGAAAATAAGTTATTTATTTAATGCTTACCGTGTCATACATTACATTGATATAATCTCACCATACATAGTCTACACTTTTGTCACTAGTAACATACTATTTCAGGTTACTTTTCTTTTTAGAAACCGTGCTACCCATCTCGTGTTGTCACATGGCGCTGTAGTAAATGTTGTGTTTGGAATAAATTTAGCTGTATTGCAGCATAAATGAGCTACTGTAGACATAACTATTCGTAGTCCCATCCATACCCGTTCTTTCCACATACTACTGGATTTAACGCAATTTTATGAGCTAAACATAAAATTCTGTAGCGTTAAGAATAATCAGGCATGCAATACCAAGTCCAATGACGTCAAAGGGACATCAACATGGCGGCACTCGTTTTAACTGAGCTAAAATAAACACTATTTATTTACGTTTTTCTCGGGTTATATAAAAGCAAATAAAGGAAGTGTGGTACTGTTATTAATTTAATTAATCGTACTTTTAATTAAAAATATAATTAAGAAATAGGTAACATCCCCATTGTGAGAAAAATGTTCGTGACATGTACGATGCAATGATATTTAAGTCACAGCAATATATTTTTTATTCAACGCGACAGAAAAATACCAATTTTAAACTGAAGGTCTATAACAGTCTGTAACAAGACGCTTTTACGGTGTTTAGGCGGAGCTCTAGCGCTTAGCTGTAATGCAGTTTCAAATCGTAATACTTTCAGAGTATGCGACTCGTAACATATAAATAATGACTTGTGCATTAAATACAGCAAAATATATGTGATTATGAACTGATTAAGTGTAGATTATATGTATGAGTCTTAACCCGACTGACTCCTCTTGGGAAGTGATTCCTGACGACATAATATGACGAAAAACGTAAGACACTTATGGCCTAACGTTATTATTAAGGAATGTACGCAACCTTAAAGTACGAGGTTTGAGAACGACGTTGTTTACGTCCCTAAGAAAATGCGTGATATTAAGGACGAATTTTTCGTATAAAGTTTATACGACAGTACTCACTCACTAGTTGTTAAACATTCCTGAAACGATGTTTATATAAGTGCGAGAGATAACAAACATCGTGAAGTTGAATATTTGCTTAAATTAATTACACACACGACAAAAAATACTTCTATTTTATACAAATAACGTTTTTATTATATTGAGTTGTGCAATCAATCTAAGTTTGGTTACATTTTACTGCAATCAGTTGCGACTTTTTCGATCTCTTAAAGCAGTGAAATAAGAAAAATTGATAGGTATCGTCATAAGGAGTACAGCTTAATTAAAAGTAAAATAGGATAACGTAACTACTTTCGCAAAGTAATCGATGCATGCAATATTAATTTTGTGTTCCTCTACTGTGACGTTCTACCAATAATGGCAGGACAATGCAGTACAGACCTTCACAGGATCACTGAGATGTACGAAAAGCTTTTGAACAACACGTCGAAATTCAAACCGTACCAAATATTGTGTAACTATTTGAAAAAGTACTTGTAACAAAGTGGCCAGGGAAGTTATTAGTTACTTTAGAGCTAAAGTTGAGTTTAACAAAATAATAAACACTGGCAGACCGCGGTTATACATACATTCTTACACAATGTGTTGCATATTACGAAGGCGAACAGAATTTACGTCCGTTCGCATACGCAGTACAGGCCTACAACATCTCACGCAAGCAGATCTAATATTAATTTTTGCTAGCTTCTATTCACATTACAACTATAAATCGACCTTTCAAAATATTATTTTCTATGATTTTTTTTACTACCCCAACGAGGCTGTACTTTGAATTTCGCCATGACTTTTAAACTACATCTGGTATGCACTTGCTCCTTATCCAACAGGTGTTAAGACCAGTTTTCAAACCAACTCGGGCAAATATGAATGTACTGTTTATTTATTTGAGACACACAAACCCCTTCTTAAAAATAGCTTTCGACAAAAATCGTACTGCAAGATAGATTTCTGACGAAGCAATAAATCTAATTCTTGGAAAATATGCTTCAAATTTGATTCTCAAATGAACACTTATGTAGCCAACAATTGGCTTATGATAAATATATTAAAGTAGAAGGCGTGTACAGTTTAGTTGTAATACTTCGATAAAAGAAGTTCTGACACTATTAAACAATAAGTTAAACAAGCATGACTATTTAACATGTTTTATATGTTTGTTTAAAATTTGTACACGAATATTTAAAAAAATTATTTGGTATAACACGTGAAAATTTAAATAATTTAAGCCAAAACCATATCTACAGTAACACAAATACATAATATCATTACTTATAACTAACCAAAAAGGGGCCGCAGCGGTCGAGTTGTCAGACCATCGCCTCCCACCAAGGCTATCCGGGCCCGATTCCAAACGGGGTCGGGCTTTCACTTTCGTATGAGGGAATCGTGCCGGACGATGCTGCTGTTTGGAGGATTTTCTCGGAGATCTCCCGTTTCCTCCGCCCTTCCCATACCGGCGCTTCCCCATTATGGAGAATTTCCTATGTCGTCCTCCGGGGCAAGGAGATTCCTACGGGCGTTCAGCCATTAGCCTGCACTCGAGGTATTATACCCTGGCCAACCGGTACCTCCCTATACGATACTTATTCCTTATCCAAACCTAGATTACTTCTTAGTAAACAGTTGACAAGCTCTGTTATAAATTCATTACTAAAAGAGCAAAGCCGTAATAATGAGAATAGTTCTCTTTACCGCGGTTTTGAAAATAATTCCATTTACAGTACCGTAATTTGTATAAAATCTGATTAAAATCAGACATAATATATGGTAATTTTATTTTATCTTATGAAGGTGCATTTTACAAACTGATGGTCAAAAGAAACCGTGTATATTAACAGTTATTAATATCTGCATACAAAGTTTGCCATAAATTTGAACAAATGAATGGAAAATATTACAAATTAAATTTCACATGTCTAAATTTGGCTGTTCTCGTTGAAGTAATTCCTGACACATAAATATAACTTAATTTTCTTATTGACAAGTATATTAGAAACAATCGAACTAAGTAGCTCTCTGCTTCCATATCGTAGTTGCTGCAAAATTTGGTGGGATCCGATAAAATAGTTTACGAAATATAACATACATAAATCAGTCATTTATATAATGAACTGCAAAAATTAAAAATTTTCGTGAATAACTCTACTTTTTTCCGAATTATAGGAAACTGCCTATAAGTGTCCACTTATCGCCAAGTAAGAAATAAGCCTTTCTCTTGGTTGAAAACCATACCAAATGCAATTACGATTAAATTGTATATTGACTTATTAACAAAAAAAGTTACACAATTCAGTTCATAGTATTTCATGCACATGGAAGTGTATGTAGCCTACATTTGTATATGTAAACAGAGGTGAATGCCAAAATACATAATTAAAGCCTATAATATATTTTTTTTAGATTCATGTACAGCGTTAAAAATTTTTTGCCGTAATGTTTTATTACTCGGGACTGTTTTTACGTAATTATTATATCTTCAAAGAAATATTTGCAACGTCGTACACTGCTGCAAGTTAAGGAGGAAAGGGAAGTGTGTGGATGGGTTACCTCCTCTTTCAGAAATGACGTTTATGTTGTGAGCAATAACAGAAACGTCGGTAATTTGGACTCTGATGCCACGTTTCTTGCCTACGCCAGTCTCATTAATCAGTTACTAGTTATGTATTCAAAGAAATATATCAGTTTTTCCAATGTTTTTGAAGACATGTGGCATGTTATACATTTACAAATACCTAAAATAACTTTTTAGGTTATTCACATAACTCTTGCGGCTGTTCAAACAAAGCTGTACTTACATAGCAAAGTGCAAATATTAAATTTATGGAATATTGTCGAATAAAAGATGGAACTCATTTTACCATCAGTTGGAATGCACGCGGGGACTGCTGGGAATGAAATGCACCGCCTAGTAGCCGTACTTTTGCTACAGTTGTCTTACAAATGGAGAATATCAATGCTGTACATAAAATTAATGCAGTCAGTGACCCACAAATGGGAATGTTACGAACACTATTAAAGCTGGCACGCTATCTGTGGACAATGAGTAGCGTACCTTACTTCAACCACGTGTCTCATAAAAATCCATTTTACATCAACATGTGGTACACGGCATAACTGTTGTTGTCAGTCGGTAACAATGAGTGGATCAATTGTATAAGACCTTCAATCGTTTTGTGCGAGCAATCATTCAGCAGAGCCATTAATAAAACAACAGTTGATTGACTGCAACTTGTTAAATGCGTATGCAAAGCAGACTCGTAGATGTTTCAAGAATACGGTGAGAGAGGTTCATTAATGCAGTGGTGAGGAAATAGAAAGACACGTTAAAATTTAAATCCTGGTTGTTATATTTCACACTTTTCTGGATAAAAGTAAAAAACACGATTTTAATTATGGTTTCGCAATTTTATTTTGATCGAGTGTTTAGTAACTGAAATCAACCCAATGCCGGTAATTTGTTGACGTATCCTGCTTATACAGAAGATGAAGTGTGTATGTTGATATTTGAATAAACATGTACGCAGTTTTGAATGTATAATTTGAGCAATCATTTGCGTTCATTATTGGGAAATTGGGCCTGAGAGATTTACACTATTTTGAAACTTACCACTCAAACATAGGAATCATGTTATAATACTTCATTTCTACTATGGGTGTATTTAGAAGAACGTCTATATAATCACGATGTCACTTATGCATACGTTTGGTTTTATATTTGCTCTGTATTAAGATATTCTACTATAAAAAATGTTTTAATACTTTTCGAAATGTATACACACTGAATGCCTGTCATTCTAATGTATATTGTAAATATTCAATGTTTAAAGTAAAATGTGTAGTTATACGAGAGAGGATAGTGGCCATGTCATTTTGCCAATAATCCCAGAGTTAGGAATTATATTGCTATGGAGCGTCAATATCTAATAATGTATACGCGAGGTATGTTACCATAAATGAAGTGATACTGTTGATGCACTGTACCGTTTGTATAAACATTTCAACTCTATTAATATGTGTATATATATATATATATATATATATATATATATATATATATATATATATATATATATATATATATATGGTAACTCGGGGAAGATGCCACGCTTAAGGTGTTTTAAACCCATAACTTTTGAATACAAATGCACAAAAATAAAACATTTTGATGCTATATTGTTGGACACTTGTATATGTCAGGAATGATCGATAAGTCTCTGACAGTAAAAAGGTAAAATAAAAACTAATTAAATGTTAAGAACTGAATGAGCGGCATGTTCCCCCATCTGTGCGGGTAAGGTGCCACTCAATATGGGGGAAAATGTCACCATCTATAAATAATGAGTGCAAGGAAAATGTGAGCAATATTAGTTTCTAGAGTAAATATAACATTCAAAATGACAAAATATATTTATCTTGGGTTACAAAATCCTGTTAAAGAACATCACAGCACACATAACACTAACACTTATCACAACGTAAATTGTCTGAAGTACAATCTTCATGCAACCATTATTTACATAAAACACACTGACTCCAGTAGCACTTACGACCGTTTTTAACATAGAATTACCCATTACGCACTGCAAAATAATCATCACTACCATTGATATCATCGAGTTCATTGTCTTACGTACAATCTGAGCAAGTTGCATCACTGCACGAAGACGATGAGTTCACTTTCCTCTTTCTTTTCCTTTGGGGAGCAGGCATTTGTTTTCATTCTTCTTGCTTTTCATCTTCATTTACTTCCCATGCTTTGTTTTTCACATTTCCGTTAGACTTTCTGGTGTATTTAGGACCGCTGCTGTCTGCTTCTTCCGACCGGTCGGCTTAGGCATCCTAAGAACAGGGACATGTGATATTTCTTGGAAGGAACTCATGCTGCCAATATTTCGTGCCGAGTGTGTTGGCACATCATTTGCAGGATCAGTTGACTCGTTTTCAGGAGTATATGCGCAAGAAGCGCTTCTCGATGCCATTGGTGTCTGGCCATTGCCTGCGAGAGTGACAGATGTTTCACTTGCACTACCAATATCAGCACACACTGTTGCATTTGCATTGTTTGTAGAAGCATTGTACTACATAGCGAGAGCATAAGATGGAATTTTTTGTGGGTTTTAAGGGAAGATGGCACACGCAGCAAACCCTGCACTACCATTACCCACTGTAGCGGTTCGACTCCTAGCTGAACTCAACAATGTTCCAAATTGGAGACGTGTCAGTCTTCTGCCCGGGTTACTGTGTATCCAAGTGTTTTCATCTTGCTGCCTAAATGTTTTTAAAATTTTAAAGGATGACCGATCCAAATATTGCAAATACTGGAGTGTGGCTTGGAGGGCATAGTAGTATTATGTCACTGTCTGCTGCGAAGTCTAGTACATCAACATCAGAAAAGTCGGAACTATGGCCATCCAAAACAAGGAAAAATTTTCCTGCTACCTTTAGAGGTACAAAATGTGTTTCTAACAGTCAAAATATACCTCGAAATTTACATACGCAGAAATTTCATTCCTTCTGACGTGTGAGCCATGTGGCATGCCATCTTCAAACTCAGGCTTCTTCCTTTTTCCTTTAAAAATGCTATATGGATGAAAGAAACTCCCTTCGGCATTTCAACAAGCTATTACGCTGATCGTCTCGCCTTTTTCTGCAGACATAATATGGTAAACGTCTCTGCTACCTTTGGTAGCTATCACTCGACCTTGATTATTGTTCATTTGAAGACCACAGTATTCCAAGTTGTAAATCTTTCTAGAGGAACTGTGAAAGTAACTTTCCGTAAAAACACGCAAAAGCGTAGGTGCGAGACATAATCTTTTCGAAAAATGGTGTAGAATTAACCTCTTTGCTAAATAAACATTAATACACAGAAGAAACTTTGGTTGTTATCAACAAAAAATTACAGTCATCATCACGGGGGAAGATGCCACCTTAAGATGTCATCATACCGCACAAATTGGGGAAGACGCCACTCGCATTTATTTTATTCCAATATTATGTGCGTGAACCGTCCTCACTACACTTAAATGCGTTAAATAATGTTGCTACTTTGTATATAATAAGTTTTACATCCAACATTTATGTACTTATTTTAAGTCTTACGGGAAAATAATATAATATTCTATCAACTGTACTCGCATGTCAATATCTTCGAATATTTAATCGTAAAACGATGAACAACGATCCTACACAACGTGACTCTTAATGCTGTATTGTACCGGTAATGCGCTGTCTCGGTAAGTGACTAGAGATGCTGTTTTTTTCTTCGGAACTAGGTCCACCTCAGGCGTCTTCCCCCAGCTGACATCTTCCCCCGAGTTACCTTATATATATACATATATATATATATATATATATATATATATATATATATATATATATATATATGTGTGTGTGTGTGTGTATGTGTGTGTGCATACATGTACAGAGATATACATACAATCGCAGAAAATTTTAACTATGATTTTACAAAAAAATACATTTTTCTTTATACTATTTATTTTCCGAAACAAAATTAAAGTTATTCGACATATGAGGCTGATGTTAAAATTCACAATTTGAAATGACTTTTAATAAAGGCTACCCTGCGAAAGCATACCTGACGTAAGTTTGCAAACAAATATTTGAGTAATTATTATTGTAAACGTCTAATGAAGTTAAAATGATTTAACTTACACTGTCATGTAATTTTTGAGTTTAGGAACTGTATCATGTGTATGGTTGAGTACTTTACATAAACCCTCAGTTATACATTTTAACTGAGGACAACATAAGGAAATTACTTTATATTCAGTAACAATTCAATTTAAAGGCAAAGAAACTTCATGTACTGTAGTTGTAATGGTACATACAAGTGTTGATTTTTCAGTAAATGTCGTCCCCTAAAACCCGTTAAATATATACAATTATGACATGGAGCACTTATATCCTGCTGAAGTGAAGTAAAGAAATTTTGGTAAGCGCTTAACATCTATATCTTCAGCGATGGTGAGGGGTGACATGATGCGAGTATAGATCAGTGGTGATTGTGAAGGGGTGGGGGATTCCCACGAAACCCGCCGACCAGCGGCATTGTCCGGTATGATTCCCACGTGCGAAAATACGGGAACCGACCGACCCCGCCGTGATTCGAACCCGCTTCGCCTTGGGGGGAGGCGAGAGGTCTAACCTCTCGTCCACCGCGGCCCCTCTGTACTGTTGGAAAAATACCCGGTTGAGAGACGTATCAAATCAGTGCCATTGACTTGGTGAGAATGTTTGTTCCCTCAGTATTTAATTGTGTATAAAAATTTTGGTAAATTATTTTAAAATATTAAGATGCGTGTTATATATATTTCTTTGATCTAACGTATAAGTTTAGTTTTACGGTCGCCAGTTCACAATTTTTCATAAGCACACATTCTTACACTGTAAGTTTTTTTGAGGCATTTATTATTAGAAGTTATACAAATGTCAAAAATCTTATTTTCATGTTTGTATGAAATTTTTTTGCTATATTTGTCATATATGCATTAAATGTACAGTTTAATAATATATGTATTAATGGTTTTAAAAGGCGTAAACCATATTATGTAGCTTTCGGAGAAGATGTGCCCATGCACTTAACTGTCATCACGCGGTATTTATTACGAAGTGATTTTTATGGCAACCAAGGATAAATTGACTTCAAATACTGTCATCAACAATGACTTCAATTACGTACATAACACAAATATTTAAAGACTGCGTAAACAATGTAATTTACAGTGAAATGTTGATCTGCTGTAAAAAAAAGCAACGGATATCTTAAGATATGTCACAAACATAGTGACTATTTCAGACGGTGAAACGTTTTTACGTAGCAAATCTCACTAAATGAAAGTAGGTCAACTCCTGAAAAGTGAATAGTAGTTTATGTGGTTATTCACTACAGTGTTCTAATGCCGTGTTACCGACCATAACAATATTAGGCTATTATTACACTTTACACACACACTTTCTCATCTTAACCGACTTTCTTTTGAAAACTTTTTTAAGGCCCGTGACAGTGACGAAACTTCTCGCCTCCCATTATAACGATACTTGTTTGATTCTTGTGGAGTTGCTGCGAATATTAGAATGTAACACTAAACAGTGAGGATGTTAGCGTTGGTCGGCGGGCCCTCTCAAGCCTCCTCCAGTCCTAAATTTCGCCGCTACTATCTATTCAACTTGTAACATTTTCATGAACCTTGTTAAGCGTTCACAAAATCCAACCTTATAATTAAAATAAGCAATGTATTTTTTAGGTGCGAATATACTTTACAAAAATAAATGAACAATAAATTCGTCCCGTAATTGAACATTTAGAAATTACATTGTGTTAGCAATTAGTACATACTAAACAGTGATTTTCTAATGTGAAATTTTTTCTGTGCAGTCTTAGTTATTATTTGTTTTACACACGAAAACAAGTTTTTGGGATTATTTAGACTTTTATGAATATTATTGTTAGTTTTCTGTCACTTACTCATTGTTTTAATTAACTACTTCTCTGTTTCATAATTACGTTCAAGTAATTTGTATTATAGAATTTTACTACAGCTTATGACAATATCAACTACTCCGGTAAGTGAGAATTTCGCCATCAATTATATTAGATTTATTGATTTCTTCAATTTTCCTAATTTTGTCCTCATATTTCGTACCCATCATTTTACACAGCTAACACACTACTGTTTTATTTTAGGAAAGATAATTTCGGTTTGCTAATGTTAGTGTTACTTCATTGCTTTAAATTTTTTTTCGCAATTATTTCTCAGAGCTGATTTATAGTTTTGTTTTTAAAACTTGTATAAATAAAAACTTAAAATGGTGGAAGATAAATATGAGTCGTCTTGTGTCGGGACATTTTAGTTAATAAATATTGTGGCGCGTAAATAAATAAATATCTTTATATTCATACGTACATTTGTTATTTTATTAGAATTTAAGTTAAAACCCACTTATTTATCAAGAATAAGTTATTTTTAATCGTTTACTTGAAATTTGAACGAAAATTCAAATTTAGTTGCATCATATCTTCACTTAAAATTAATAACTAACCACAATTACTAACAATGGATAGTGCTGCCTGCTGCGAATGGTATAAATAATTACATAAACTAATGAAATGTATAAATAAATGGCATAAACTAACTACTTTCATAAGAGGAATTCAAGTTTATATGAAGAGCATGCAAACGAAAGTTGGTAATCGGATTCTAAAATACCGCCTGAACTACATATTATAATAAATAAATTTCTAAACATCTTTGTGAAAAATCTTCACCTGAATTTTTAATAAACAAGGAAAAAGAGTGAAATGTGTTAGTACGGAGAGAACTGAACTTGTAACTTGCAAAACGTATCCTATTTAATGGATATGGGTACAAGAATTAATGTTACATTCACAACCTAATTGTGAAAACGCTTACACTAACTAATGTACCAAAACGTTGCATTTAATAAGTAATAACATCATTCATATAGTATCTACGTTTACCTATCTTTCATTTGAGGCTACCAATGGCTAGTAACAGTAGGTTTTTTTATTGAAGTGTGACACTTCGTAAATTTTGGGTTTGTAAACAGGGAATCACGTATTATTCTCATTATGAAATTATCTTTTCATTGTGTGTCAGAACATGTTTATGTTAAGTCAAAGATGAAAAGAAAAATTAAAAATAACGTTACCATGTAGGCCTACTTCAAGTTATGCACTACTAATCAAATCATCAAGCACGCAATGCAAGAACACGTTAAGTTCGTGGAATATTACTTGTGCCCTATCTTTCACTTTTTATGTTAGAACATTTTGAAGAAACCTACAAAAATAACTTTTAACTCATTCGATGGCGCAATGCTGTCTCATGGACTTGAAGATTGATAATTTCAGCGCTGTATTTGAAAGAGCTATGTGTATTAATATTTGATCATCACAAATGTGAACAAGATACAGAAAAACCTTTACTGTGTATTTTTGCCGTGTGCTGAAAACAGCTGGCCTACTGCAAGAAAAGGGTACGAATTGGGCGTAGATAACGCCTACTCGCAAACTTCCAAGTTAGTATCAGTCAGTGAATATATTCAGGAATGCAATAATAAATATTGATTTTCCTAAGCGTATAGAAAATAAGTGCATAGGAATTAAAAAAGAATGTATTTTTTGGGTTTTCAGCCAAAAATGTTTTATACGTTATAAGTCTAATTTGAGGAGTAGCCAATACTGTCTGTATAAGCAAGAACATTCTAGCTCGTTCTGGTAATACATGTCTCACGTGATTGTGTATTTTTCACGAAGGAACTGATGCATGCCTTATACTTCATACATAGCATGAGGACTATGAATTAGTAACTAACAAAAATATAATCTCTGATGAGGTAGCTATTGTAATATCCACTCTTTCACGACCAGATAATGATGAACTCTTGTTGTATTATGATGTGGGATAAAACTGCAAGTATCTACCTAGCAGTATCCTGTAAAAAGTTAATTTTTTGTTTTTGCAAACTTACATCCTTTATATCCGCCAATTTACCAAGCTGATGTGATTCAATTATTGGTAACATTGGGTGCCTACATGACATGTATGTATGTATGTTTAAGGAAAATAACGAATCTTGTGAGAATAATTGACTTTCAATGGCTCATATTCCAAAAATATCGACAATGACACATATTTTAGTATTCCGGTGATGAACTTTGCTAATGTATCAGGTTTCAAGCTGTGCAGAGGCTGATAAGAAAGCTGTACGAATAACATATCGTCAGTATTACATAAGAACATACCATCCAAACGCGATATGCAATTCAGAATTGTAAAGCGGGCTGCACTACAGACCCAACTGCCTGGAATGTGAAGTACAGCCACCACATTCTTGAAATAATTGAGTTTGTTCGATATTAAAAAAATTATTAGTAATGTAAGTTATTTTTCGCGTGGCTATTAGGCGTACAAAATATAAAATAATTGTAGGTATTGATACTTTGGTACATCCAGCTAAATATTATACCACAGAGAAAGTCGAACATTTTAAACCTACTTTCTGATGGAAAAAACGGCTTATAAGTTCACTTAGCTTTTGTGAGCTTGCACGTGTCTGCTTGTTGGCGTGGTGGTCCTTTAACATTTTTTGAACCTGTTATCTCACATGTTCAAACTATTTACACACACAATTTAACAAGTAAATTTGATATTTACAGTTTTCTACAATGTCAGACGTTTATTTCAAAATAGACGGCAGTTTTAAAGTTTAATGAGCTATCATCGGGAACTATTTCGTGTCTTTGTTCAGAATATTTTATACCTATTCATACTAAAATTGCTTTCTAAGAATTCGTTATGTACGCATTGCATTTGGAGGTGTACAGGTTGTGGTTGGTTAGAGCAACTTTGGAAGTTAGCATCACAAATATAGGCTACATATTTCATAAAATATTTCGAAAACATGAATCAAAAGTCAAAATCACTTTTGATAATGTTAATGTTCTTGATATAAGCATTGAATTGAGAAGGGTATATTGCTTTTGGCATATTATTTTGAAAATTTTTGCATGAATTTAAAAATAAAATTAATATCTCGAAAACTGGTAGCGCGAATTTTGCCAAATATATCACAGTAGAAACATATTAATAGGTACGTGTTGTTTAGAAACATTATTTGGATGTCCAAGAAGTTTGCTTTTATAATTGAAATATCTACCATTCCTTCAGACGTTTTCAACTAAACTTGGTACAGCTAAAGTATCATTACACACATCGAGTATAACAAAAACGTATGCATTTTGGGAGTCGTTTAGCAAGAATATGTAAATTATTTACATTGTGTTTCGGAATATTTTGCAATAAATCGTACTGAATTCGGTATGTATGTTAAAGTACGGAAGCGAATTATGGCATTTTTATTTTATATGTCATAGGAACGTTTTTCTTAAAATGGTGGTCGGATAGGTATTTTAGGATATATTGCAAATGTGTACCCTAAAGTATAACCAGTTTTAACATTACATGGTGAGCAAAAAATTTCATCTACATGAAATATTCACACTAATATGCATCGTCTTTCGTCAGTCAGTTTGTGAGACAGCTCTGCATGAAGTATTAAGCGAACAATTTACTTGGTATACAGGAAAAATAATTTCGGCGAAATTAAACTCAGAAGTAACATGGACGGGAACAGTAATACAGTGCATTTGTTTTGAATTTTGAGAATTTTACCTTCAAAATAGGTGCACTTTAGGAATATATGGTTGCAATGAAATATCTGTCATACGATTAAGTCAATTGAAACTAATCTTTGCATTTAAATGGGATACAAAATACACAAAAAACTATACTTTCATATGGATTATATTTGCAACTACGTTATACACAGCATTATACGAGTAACCTAAGAAACGCTTTCAAATGTTCTTGCCACAGTTTGTCCACATCTAGTGCTACAGAATTTTGTGTTAACATATTTGTCATAAGTAACCAGTAGTTTACTAATTCTACATGGCAGCCATTTTAAGTTAGTTTGCAATACTTAGGCTACTGTATTAGTTAACACATTTTTATCAATTTTTTTTTCAAAAAAAGAATAAATTAAATTTACAAAATCTACTAATATATAAATACAATTAACAGTGGTATTCCAGTACGTCGGTACATGGCGATATTAGTATTTTAGAATACATCTCGGAAACTATCACACCGATTTCATGACATGAAAGTAAATATTAATGTGTGTTCTGAAATACTATTTCGTGTTTTTCAACAAAGGCCCACATGTAAGTATTTATGTTAATTTTTTAATGTATGTATATTAAAATTTTTCCTCTTTAAAACTGCTAAAAATTTTATACGTCACGTACATGAAATAAGTTAAAACATAAACTCTTTTTGCTACCATAGTTACAAATGTACACACATCAGGTAATGAACATGATTTTAATATTGGAAATCGGTTGACTGATTCCAACTAAATTTTACACATGCATACTTCATTTATGTATTTACATTTACATATGTTAGTGTAAGGAGATACTTCAATTTAAAATTAACTATTAGTTAACATTTAAAGTACATGCCGTAGCGAAAAATAATAGTTTTAACCGGCGTCGTAAAAACCCTGGTTGCTCTCTAGCCCCAACAGTTATTTTTAAATTTATAATTATATAGAATAAAATTTTTATCGTTGATTAAACCACCGGTAGCGCCTAACTTTGCACACAAGCAATATTACAAAAAGTCTTATAAAATAACATGGTTTAATTCAGTTACACGTTTATATATTTTTTTAATTGCTGCCGCACATATATTTTGGAATTGTATGCTGTTGTTACAAAAAATTTTAACAAACTCTAAAACTAATTTAAATGCTAAAGGTATGAAATTGTGCTCATCACACACGTCTTATTATATCATTCTAAAGGATAAATTTCACTACCGCTATATAAAACAGGACGATAATAATAAATTAATATATTAACCTCATATATCGTTAAACCATCAACAGATTAAAAATAAATCATCGTGTTAACTAAATTACTGAAAGCCCATAAATAAATATGATTTAACATGTTATGTGGAACACACAATAACTTTATTTAACAGGTTTAAATTATTTCGTAATTGTTTTATTCACTGGAAATAATCACTTAACTGTCAGGATATTATATTTTACGACCATAAAATACACGTCTTCAGAGAATTAAGAGCTTCTCAGTGTACTAAATAATAATGATGCGTGAATAAAAAAACATGTGTGTCATATCTCTAAACCAATTTTATACTAGGCAAGAAATATGATGAATCAGTGGTGACACTGAAGGCTATGTTAAAGCGGTAGACTCAGTTGTTTCGAAAATGGCTTCAGTCAACACTATAGTAATTGAGACTTTAAATATTTTATAATGACTCACGTAATTAAATTTAGGTGCTTAAGTAATTATTTTCAAAATAAAGGTTGTGACAAAAATTTTGTTTGATTTTTTTTTCTTAATGTAGGCTATATGAGTGATAGCTACAAAATATATGCACAAGTTTTCCTTTGCTGTGTTTTTTGTTTTCCGCCAACGTAGTGAAAATTGTTTTTGAAATTCCAGTTAAGGACAAGCATTTGTGATTTCTGCCAATAAATCCCTGATTTATATGATATCACAACAGACATTAGATCTTCCTACAAAATGTACTTTCAAGAACTTTATGTACAACATTTGCTCCAATTTTGAGAACAGTGGGCGTGTTAAACTGGCAACTGCTTGTTTCATTGCGAGGAATGCAATTTAATTTTTTCATTCAGTGTCTGTCCTGATATTTACAGCTTTTAAGAACCAAAGTTTTGTAACAACCGTCATTATTGATTAAAAATTACTCTTTACTGACCGGAGCCAAACTTGGACTTAAGATATATGCGAAGTAAATTTTGTCACTGAAATACTTCTTAGTCGTTCTATCGCCAACTAGATGAAACAAAATATTTATAATTAGGGATATTATCGTATAATCAGGTTATATGCTGCCATCGTTTATTATTTGCTGTAAATATTCGAAAACTACTGTCTGCTTTAATTTAGCATTACCTTATGGGAAGTGTCGTTGGAAACATTGAAATCAGCGACAGTTAAGTGAGAGAAGAGTCATCAGTACTGTTAGGTATTGTTGCATATAACTTAATTAAACCAGTTGAAATTGTATTTTTACATGTTACACCCACTAACAAAATATTTATCGTGTACCTACGAGCTAAGTCACGAAATATTCGTAAAAGTAATTCAGCGTAAAATTTAAACACTAAAGTAAAATTTAAGTTTATACTGACTGAACAAGACTATGTTTCTAAATTCAGTTAATTGGAATGTTCCCATACGTAGATAATCTTACCAAATGCAATACAAAACAATTTCATAAATCATTTTAACTAAACAATTTGATATTATAAATATTTATAAGCAATAAACATTTACTACTTTAAAATACATATTAATTTAAAAACTGTTGGACTAACTTTATAAATCTAAAATTTTAATTTCTTTTCGAAGATCCTAATAACATGCAATTATAATTTATTAAGAACCACCTATATTAATACGTTCACAATTAATAATATTTGGTGTTATTTCCGCGATATAAATCTAGTTTTAAATTTTTGTTCTTATATGAAATTGTTCTATCATAAACAAAATATAAAACACTGAACTGCACAAAAAAGCATTTAAATATCCTCAAGCCATTACAGGGGCATGATTAAACCGAGTTTATGCAGCTGCTGTTGAAGTTTAACACTACCGTTGCTGCAGTAATGTGTAGAATAAGTATTAATATAACGTCCTTACTTAAAACGAATAACTTTTTTTCTCTTAAAGCATTAGCAAACTAAAATAGTTTCGCAATACAAATAAAAAACGCTAACCAACTAAAATAAAAGTTCTAAAATAAATTGTTATAAGATTTTAAGATTCCAAAAATTTACTCCAAATTAAAAATTAATAGTAACTGCGTTATTATATACAAACTCCAGTCATATTAACAAATGAAGATCAATGAGGTAAAAAAAATTGTACAAATTTCACACGTCCATTTTTAGAAACAGTATGTAATCAACATCGGGACAGGATCTAATTTACTAAATATTAAGTGACGGTAAATTTAAACTAGTAAGAAGAATATCTATAAACTCAAAACTGTATTCAGATCTGGCATCACAAATAGTACGCTATGCGATTATATATATATATATATGTATATATATATATATATATATATTTACATACATACATACACACGTACATACATATACACACATATAATATGTGTCTATACACATATATATGTACATATGTTTATTTATGCACACACACATGTGTATGTACGATATGTTTAAAAAAAATTAACTGAAGAAACATTCTGTGGTACATATATCATATGAACGTGTCAGCAATTCAGTTACCATTTTTTTAAACGCTCTGTACATACATACACACAGGCGCGCAATTAGTGGAGTTAAATTCTCATTTTGGTATTGTGAAGAATTTTAATCATGTTCTTAAACACTGTAGTAAGGAAAAGTCAACCAATGATTACGTCTAGAATTTGTTTAACTCAAAACTTAATAAATATATAAGCATGCTTGCTACTAAGTAAAAAGAGGGGAAATAGTTTGCGTTATGAAATAATATGATACATTTTACGTGAAGGTGAGGTGATAGGGTTTTATTGCCTATTAACAAAGAGGTCTTAAGAGTCGATGAGGGTGAAGTGAAGTGAAGGGACAGCACAACAACCATGCCCAAGCCAGGAATCGAACACGGGACCTCTTCACACCGTAGATCAGTGCCTAACTGACTACGCTACGGAGGCCGGCTGCAGCGTGAAATAAAATGTAGGCATTCAATATACTAAACTGTTCAGAAAGGTGGCTACATTTCACTAAAATCTAATTTCTGAAAATGGTTCCCTGTAGGAACATAGCCCGAAGCTAGAAGAAATAGTTCTATATATTATTACATCATTAACTACAATTAAAATATATATAAAAATATTTTATAATAATTTTTTAAAATATGTATTTAAGAAGTGACTACAAACAGAAATATTTGTCAATTAGCGTACATTTAATTGTGTAAACCTGATTAAGAAATGAATTAAAGATTTTACCGTTTGTCGGCAAAATTATTCGGGAAAGAAATTCGTTATCTTTTCTTCGAAGAATAATGAGTCGGCCCATCTATTTGAAATTTATCCTTGCAGTTTTTACAAAACATATTAAAAATAACTTACTTTAAGAAAACTTGTATCAAAGGGTTTAATACGCAAGTAAAAACCAAACGACAAAACTAACGCAATGTTACAGAGATTATAGCCGCTTTACTATAAATTATTATCGCATGTAGCTATCTCCAAAGACATTACGTTTAACTAGTTTAGTTTCGAAAATAATAAAATTCTATCACTTCAACACCTAAGTATCGACAGCTAGTAACTACAACTCTTTGTTGCATAAAATACTACCGCAATACGTCTCACATAGTGTTGTTATATGTAGCTCGGTATTAGCAAATAATTAGGAAAATATTACTAGCAGTTAAATTACCGACCGTAGAGGATAAGTGATGAACTCGTGCGTTCCGTAGACTCTCAGGAACTTTAACATTAGAATTTTTATGTTGACATGGAGAGCAGGATGGGGGATGGTAAAACAGGTGCACTCTTCTTCCAACTCTTTTAGTGGGGCGCCGAACCACCACCATCACCAACACCCCTATAAGGCTAACGAAGGCTGTGATACGGCGCGCGCAGCCGAGGGGAGTGACGTCGCCGCTGCCGCCGGCGACGAAAGTGTTCTGAACGGCAACAGCACTGGCAGCGATACCCTTGTATGGCGGCCGATATTTTTGGCTACGCGGGCGGGGAAGAATATAGATAGCGGGGACTAGCCGTTGGTCTTCAGTCGCTGCTAGCACACCGTGCAGTCAAGCACGCCGGAGCTAAGTGTTGTTCGAGGGCTGATACGAGAAGGCATCCAACATGTGTGACGACGACGTTGCTGCGCTGGTCGTGGACAATGGCTCCGGCATGTGCAAGGCCGGGTTCGCCGGTGATGACGCCCCTCGAGCAGTGTTCCCATCCATCGTAGGCCGACCCCGTCACCAGGGTGTGATGGTGGGTATGGGTCAGAAGGATAGCTATGTAGGCGATGAGGCACAATCCAAGAGAGGTATCCTCACCCTGAAATATCCTATTGAACACGGCATCATCACCAACTGGGACGACATGGAGAAGATCTGGCATCACACCTTCTACAACGAACTCCGAGTGGCTCCAGAAGAACACCCAATTCTGCTGACTGAGGCTCCTCTGAACCCTAAGGCCAACAGGGAGAAGATGACGCAAATCATGTTTGAGACATTCAACACTCCCGCCATGTATGTTGCCATCCAGGCCGTGCTGTCACTGTATGCCTCCGGTCGTACCACAGGTATCGTGCTCGACTCTGGTGATGGTGTTTCCCACACTGTCCCCATTTATGAAGGTTATGCTCTGCCCCACGCCATCCTTCGTCTGGACTTGGCCGGTCGTGACTTGACTGACTACCTGATGAAGATTCTAACAGAGCGTGGCTACAGCTTCACAACCACGGCTGAGAGGGAAATCGTCCGAGACATCAAGGAGAAGCTGTGCTATGTGGCCCTGGACTTCGAGCAGGAAATGGCTACTGCGGCTGCCTCTACTTCCCTGGAGAAGTCGTACGAGCTGCCTGACGGTCAGGTAATTACCATCGGCAACGAACGTTTCCGCTGCCCTGAAGCTCTGTTCCAGCCTTCCTTCCTGGGTATGGAATCTTGTGGTATCCATGAGACTGTATACAACTCCATCATGAAGTGCGACGTGGACATCCGTAAGGACCTGTACGCCAACACTGTCCTTTCTGGTGGCACCACCATGTACCCAGGTATCGCTGACAGGATGCAGAAGGAAATCACTGCCCTCGCACCATCCACAATCAAGATCAAGATCATTGCTCCTCCTGAAAGGAAATACTCCGTCTGGATCGGCGGTTCCATTTTGGCTTCACTGTCCACCTTCCAGCAGATGTGGATCTCCAAGCAGGAATACGATGAGTCGGGCCCTGGAATCGTCCACCGCAAGTGCTTCTAAGTTAACAACGAATTATAAACATGATAACCACCGGCAACAAGAACAACCATAACAGCAACAGAAAATCGTCCACGTATCAGCCAGTATTTGCAGTACATCGATTGCAGTGACGACAAGAACAGTGTTAACGTGGCGCTCACTTAGTTCCTTTCGTGTAAACGATGATGGACTCTGGAACCCAGTTGTCAGCAATTTATTCGTTTCGATACATATTTTATTACAATGAGACTGTAATTTTCGAATGAAAAGTTTAAAACTGAGTTGTTTTTAATATAAAATAGCTTGTTCATAGTTGAATCGGTTGTGTGATGTTTTGTAACGTAAGATAACAGCTTGGTTTAGTGCAGATAATATGAACAAGGTGACATGGGTTTCATTACACGTTTGGAACAAAGAAAATATAAAATTGTAAATAAACGATTCCAATTCGTTATTTTATTTTTTGTGTTGTTGTGTTGACCCAAACCACTATGACAAAAACTTAAAAAATGAATTTTATTAAAACACATTGAACTATCTATATTTAAAATAAAAATTGCAAATTTAATATTTACCTAAACAATCAAAATCTTAATAACCTAACCCTAAAATAAAATAATATGTATGTTGAGCAAGAGATTGCATATGGTTACATATAACTAAACATATATTTTTTTCTTTTTACAATATCCTCACACCCAATCCTGGCTGATCTTGAAATGTTCTTAATGAATCAATAAAAATAAATGAAATAAAGGTTTAAGTAATATTACAACAAACCGTCTCAACGTACACTCTATACATTTAAACATTTCTTTGAAATATTCTTGCAATGGATGTAAATGATACTGTGGTAAACTGTGGACATACGCCATTGCAGTGCATGAGAAAACAAAATGGTGACAATATAAAAGTACACAAACTGTACTGAATGTCTTTGTAGGGAAAAAATCACTGGCATAAAGGATGCCAAATAAGGTAAGCTAAAGTGAGGCTGGAGCTGACCTCAATATAGAGCTGCTTATATGCTGTGGAACCAGAAATATCAACAAACCCCAATCTCCTATTTTTACAAACCTTAAAACTTTAAATATGATGCGAGTTGTAGCTGACGACATTCATTCATGACAAGAAAAATTCATAAGGTACGGAGTTTGCTGTTTGACTGTTTACATGTAAGAGTAAACCAAACTACGTTTGAGCATTGCATCACACTATGTTGATATATTTCTGTTCTTAAATTATATCATACTATTCTTCTGTTTTAACGCGCTCTCTTCATACATGCCAGTCCTTATATAGGAACATCAAAAACGTCCCTTTCTTAAAATACTTCCCCTACTGCAGCCCACTCCTTGTAGTCCCTCTTCCACATCCCGAAGGTTTTTTAGTTTGTTTTTCTCTTCACGCTGCCGTTTATTTTATCACGGCCTCTTTGGCCTGTTCCAACAACTCGTAGTTAAAATTAAACTGCTTCGTTTCCTGTAGCACGCTTCCTCGCTTGTTCTGGCTTTTGCCTCACAAAAAAATATGAGGGGAAACATGCGCAGAAACATGCTGCAACAAAAAAGTGTCTATCTGAGATTTTTATATACACATTCTAGGAAGACAACACTTTCACGACCGGGCTTAAGATATTCACAGCAACAGAAGTAAGTGTTCCTTCTCCGCACGTGTATGAATCAGATAATATAAACTGAGAATCGTTAAATAATTTCGTAAGGTTTTAAGTAAGACTTAACCAAAGCCGCTGAACAATTTTACAATAATTGTTCTTCTTGATATTAAAGTAACAAAAATTCGTAAAGTAAAATTAAAAATTATCACTTCACGTCTATGTGGGAATTTGTACACTGTGTAATAAAATGTGATAACAGAATTAATTTGTGGAAATTTAATCCAGAAATAACAAAACAACCAGAGTTTATTAAAACGTTTTCAAGCAAAGTTCTATAAAATTCAGTTACACGAAAACAGGCATGGTATCCCCTTTTTCTCAGTTTCCAGACTTAAATGTAACTTAAGAGATAAATAATATATCAGTAAAGTGTCAGATAGAGTTTCATGGTAAGGAAAAACAAAGAATAGTACAAAACAATGCAATAAAGATTTACTTGACACACCGAGGTGAAATAAGAAATAACATTTTAAAAGGAATATGAATATAAGGGAGAAATTTACAACTAGTTATTATGGGTTTATTTATGTTTGTATCGGATACACGAAAAATTTTCTCTACCCATCCCCACCCCAGCCGCAAGATGGTGTGCTCTAAGTTATATTAAAATAGACAGATAAGCACTGAATATTTATTGTTATGCAACACAAGTTTTCAAAATGTATGTTTTTTTACGTCAAGCGTTTCCGTTAACGACTTAAATGTATCGTAAGTACTACAGAAGAAGTTTACACTCTAAAAACTTAGTAGGTATCTTGTTTTTATTGAAAAAAATGTTACTAATATTTGCGATTAAAAGAATATACTTCTGATTGTGGAATACGTTCGTTTGCTGTTATCATTCATGCTGATATCTTAGACTTGCCACATTTTTGTATGTATTTGCTGAAAATTTTCGGCTTTTATTTAAAACTGTTGAGATAAAAAATGCAAACTTTTATACAATTATTTTGCTAGAAAGCATGGATGCAATGGAAGGAATTAACCGGTTCCGTAATATGTGTGTGCAAGTTTCAGCACTGAAAACTGCGTATGTTGAGTACATGTCAGATCGAATATTATTTCGACAGGGCTTTGTTCAGGAATTACTACGCATAGTTTCATTGATTAACAAGAAAATGGTGCCTTTTTATTGATATGTGTTAATTAGTTTCAGTATGCCTATTTTAAGCTTGGATAGTTGCAATACGTTTTCAAAGCTTGCAAGTGCACGGCAACTTTCGCCATCTTATTTATTTCAAGCTTGCAAAATAGCATGGATTTATTTTTTGGGTTTGTATTGAATTTCAAATGTAAGCTTACAGCCAGTCATCATGGCGTCAACAAGAATGCAGTAGAGAGACATTGATTTAGCATCTAAACAGTGAAGTATTATGTGCTGGTTAAGATGACATGAAGTATGGAGCAGCGACAGGATGAAACAACGTTGAAACAGGAGTACCAAAAAAAAAAATCAGTTGGCCAATGGCGACGTTCACATAGGTTTTTCCACTTGCGGAAATTGTGAGTGTTTTCACCGGGAATTGAACCAGGATCTGTACGGGTCAGATCAAAAGGTATGACCACGTGGACAGACCACTTCGACACCAACATAGCGTCAACTTTGTAGAAACTTAATACATTTAATAATGAGTGAGAGATTTCGGTCCGCGCTCAACATCGAGGTATTTAGCGCTGGTGAGGGATGACGTGAGGTGAGTATGGAGCAGCACCTGAATGAAGGGGCGGGGGAAACGGGTGATCCCCGAGAAAACCCGCCGACCAACTACATGTATGACTTCTGTGATTTAATTGCAATATTTGGCAATCTTGCTATATGTGGGTCGCGGTAAAGTGAGCACTTTTGAAGACAAGCTTTTTAGACCATTGACATCAGACGTTAGATTTGAGTACGGTAAAATCTATAAGCTTTCATTGTTACATAGCTTGAAATGTTTACATAAAAAGTGTCAGAATACTATAAATACTCTGACAGGAAAAAAGTAAGTAGTGTTTAAAAATTTCCCACTTTACCCCAAACCATATAAATAAATTTGTTGCAATATTGCTCTACTATCTTAGTTAATCTGTTTGATTGAAGCGTATGTATAAAATAGGGGACTATGTAATTTTTTACGTCAATAAGCACATTACATTTCAAAATAGAATAGGGTTAAACCAAAGTAACATAAATAAATAAGAAAACTCATAATTTTTTTCATACTTTGAGATTTTGGCGCAGCCAAGCTAGTGTAAAATACTTTCAGGAAACATAATAATAATTAAGAAATCGTCCTTATACATCTGAATGGGTTAATTTTTCCCGTACATTTTTAACTATACATTTCTGTGCTAATGCATTTTAATAGACCATCCAATAGGGTTTATATCGCTAAACAATCTAACAAATACACTTTAATTACATTGTCCCGCAAACTGTGATTATAAGACAATATCAAATAACTTTTATAGCTCCGAAAAAAAAATTGTAGTAGATAGAGGCGTATTTAAGGAAAGAGCACTGGGATAAATTTATTTCGCCTCTTCCTTCAAAGAAAAAAGATAATTTAAAATTATAAAATGTTCCATAAAATTTAGAACACGTAAAAGTTAACGTGGGTTTAAGCTTGTAGGCTACGAAAACTATTAACTAATTTATACTTGTGCCAAGATTTGTTAACCTTGAAGAAGTTTTTGATAAACTTTTGGGTGCATAGTTTTGCAAAGTCGCTAGCTTATATAATTCTTTGCAAGTTTCATGATATACTAACTTAGCATCCAAGACGATGACAATATAATACGAGCGATTTAAAAAATCTTGTAACGGTATCTTTAGATACTTTCGTAAATAAAAGCTAAAGGTAATCTTCATTTAAGTTTTTTGTCTATTATTAATTCTTTAAATTCTTAAACAACACACAATGTTACTATTAAATTTACGTTTTCAATTAGTTGTTGATTTTATACTGTATTACAAATGTAATTCCTTTCTGTAAGTAAGTAATTCATTTATACACATAGAAAACAATAGTACAGTGATTTTAAAGTTATAATTCGAAAAAGAATTTGCTAAACTAACCTAAGTTAAGAAAAAAGCCGCCAATAAAATCAATAAGCAATGAAAAACTGTTCTGTAGACAGTGCCCAAAAAATGAAAAATCTTGGAATACTTTGCGTCTTATAGTGGGCATAGATAATTCGAGTGAGATTAAAATGAGTTAGATGTTTAAGGAAAATTATCCAGTTGCCGTTGTGGAAACAATGTTATTTAAAAGTAAAAATGCAATTCGTTATCTAGGATTAATGTACAAATTCGTTATCACCTTCCCGTAATTGGTTCTGTTTAAAGCCAATGATGAAAATGAAAATAATTGTGTATCACAATTCATTAATGGTATTTGGAAAAATTTCAACGGAAAAAAATGTTTTAAACTTCTGTGTTATATGTATGCGCACTGACATCCACTAAGAAAATTGTGTAATGCTACACATGATTAGCATAGCAGCAGTGTTTGCATCAGCATATTTAAAATATTCTTTGTATTATACTCTGCATCATAGTAAAATACTATATAAATGAACATCTATAATTGTAGAAGAACAAGTTCACTAAACACACATTTCAGAGTAATGCTTGGGCCAATTTCATTGCCAGTAAACATTATATATATATATATATATATATATATATATATATATATATATATATATATATATCCGCTATTGTAATAACTGTTCACCAGCGGGCAGAAATTAATTGCACATTCAGTCTCCCATCGTAAATATACTAATTTAAATAAATAGAGTATTTTAGAGTTGCATTTATAACCTTGAATGCAAAATTTTGATAATGCGTATGTGAGCTAATGGTGAACTTTCTTTATACATAATTGGTGCAATGGTTTGAGATTTCAGCGGGATTCGAACTTGGGCACGTTGTATTATTAATACAGTTGTCTAAACACAATAATATAGGAGTAATTTAAGATACCATTTGCTGTATATGGATTATAATGTATTAAAATTTGTGATTGTCACCTAATTTATGACGTTTAAAATTTGTAATCATATACAAAATTTGCTATAAATTTCTTGCTATTACTTAATTAAGGTATGTACGGATAAATAATAAGTGTTTCAAAACAACAATTTAAAAAATTACTCGTAGTATATTTTTAAATTTTTGACGCTAGAAATACATTTTTAACCCTATAGGAAATTGTCCTACAAATTTTCACCTCATAATTTTAATAGTATTTATTATTATACGGTTTTATATTCAACCTTTTAACAGAAACTTGTGAACTAACATTTTAATGTCTGGCTTTACACAAACTGTTGTCAAAATTGCATCCTCAAATCTAGAGGAACAAAAAATGTACTGTGGACGTAGATCAAAAAATTAACGGCTTGTGCACAACAGTTGCTAATACATGACATACGATTCTACCAATTTTCACGGTTATTCCTACTGTTTATAGGTTAGTGACAGAGTGGAGTAGGGCTGAAATGATATTCTACAGCAACTTGATCCCGCCCGCGCTATGAACCGTACACCATATATTGCGAACTTTTGGACATATGTCCATATAACAATTTTTTTGTTTCTCTAGACGTGAGGATTGTTTCCACAAAATATTAACATCAATAACAGCAATCTTGATAATTAACTCACAAAACAGAACTTATTACTGGATGTCACACTATATATATATATATATATGTTACTGTTTGTTACAGTGCAGTTTTATTTCAAACGTAAGATTAAATATTGAATGATAAGTCAGGAATTTAAAAATAATATTTTGTGGCTCGAGTTACCAATAACTTCGAAAATATTAAATTTTAAAATATGCTACAACGACTGGCAAATTTGCCTCTTTCCAATGTCTTGTTTGATAACTATATACATGCATATTTACATAATTTTTGTCGATGTAGAACTACATAATGAATAAGATTTTACTGACATTATTGGGTTTTTAATATAATACCAAAGTACTAAATCTACGCCATTGGGAGAATTGATTCTACGCTGACGTGGTTTTACACATACTTAAAATTTTAAATTATGATTAATGTCATTGTCTATATATTTGACTTATATTAAACAGAAATCATACGGGTACAATTATACATAACGAATTGGTTTATGAAATTTTCATATAACATAAATTTAATATTATCAAACGAATGTATTAATATATTCACAATTTATTTACAGAGTAGTTAACTTTTAAGACTTCTTACATTTTTGAGGAAGAAGCTTAGTTTTCAAGACGTAGACTTGTCTTGCTGTGCCATTTACACCATCCGCCGATTTTCGATATCATACATGAATGTAACAAATTAAAAATTAGTAAAATGTATCATCAAGAATATATCCCACATTTTAAAACGTTTTTTCAACAGGCCTATAAAAGAATTTATGAATTTAAGAAGAACATTTGCTTGATTCTTGTTATGTAACTATGTAAACATACAAGCAGGAAACATTTAACTATATTGTAAAATAATATCGTAAATGTACTCATACAATTCATAAACAATTTTTTCATATTTCCGCGACCTACAGAACAAATAACAGATGTTGTATTTATACACTAATGTCACTACAAATCCCAAATATACTAATTATTTCTCTTCGAAATACTATAAGTACACATTAACTAGAAGGGTTATGTTAAATTACTTTTCAGTACATATGTAAAATTTTGCTTGTACTCAAAGTAATCCAAGAATTTACCGGCAAAATCAATTAAAATAGTTTCCTTAGTGCTAGGGCCAATTTAATTAAAATATTGAATAATTTTACGCTATGTATTAACTTTTGTGTAAAATGTGTCTACCAAAATATGACATAATTTTTTCTTATTCGTGCCGTGATATTCTACATAGATACTAGTGTACCTACCACTGTAATACCATAAAGATAATAACATTTCGTATGATCCGTCAAAATTTAAAACATATACAATATTTATCAGTATTTCTCGAAAAATGTCTGTAATTGTTTTAAATTATTTATTTCAAACAATATTTCGAAATGGCGAACCAGGAGAAATAAACAGTAAAGAAATCTGGGTTTGGATGACGGAATGTCAATGAAATGTGTATATATATACAGGGAGGAAAAAAAGCTCGCGTGTACAGGTAGCTAGACCTAAATCAAGAATAATGAGTATAGGAACCACGCCTGTATTTTCAATAGTATGAGCGTGATACCACCATGAAAGTTGTGTATTTGAATATTTAAGTGATGATAATTCAACAACCACTACAAATGAAACACTGACTTTCCGAATTCGACTTTGATGCATGGCGACATGTACACAGGGAATAAAGTGTGAACACCATCCCATCTCATGCGTTGGAAACATGGGGTTGTCTATGTTATTATGCATGTATTTCTGTACATGTACGCCTATAGCGGCCCATTCTAGGAAATAAAGAACCGGAATAACATAAGGAACAAAAAATGTGCACTTGTCTGAACCCGCTCAGACAAACCGTTTCTGAGATACAAGCACTCAAAGTCAGAGCATTGTGGTAATGCCGACAGGTAGGCAACCCGTGTAGCACGTACATGAAGACATGCTGCTAAGGCGCTACTGCATGATATTTTTTTCCAATGGACCCCTTCTTAATCTCGCGCACAGGGTCGGGGTGAGCCAGTAGTTTGCACACACCATCCTTTATGGCAATGTACTCTAATATAGATCAGTAGTCTCTACGGCACGTCGTTTAAGGGGATCAAATTCATCGTCTACAGTACTGTCACTGGATGTTGACGGCACTTCAACAAAACCCGGACATTGGAGGGGGGGGGTCACATTCTGTGGACTGATGAAGATCATTTAACCCAAGAAAGTGTACTTAATTGGCACAACTCCGCCATTGATATCACGGCAATCTTCTTGTCATTCGTGCCAGGGGTTGTCAAGTCCGAAGGGACATAAACATCTGGTGTGATATCCTGGGGAGCTGGTTGTCTTCCCTGACAGTCTCACAGGAGCTTGGTAAGCAGTGTTTCTCCGCGGAGTACCGCAGGAGCTGTTAAGGCGGCCACCTGGTAAAGGACGTGTTTGTGTGTGGGAGGCGGAAATCGAAGAGGCGCTACGAGCGACGTCGCCCGGTACACGTGGGCGCTGTGTTCCCGCCGTAACAGTTTGAATGTGTTACTTTAAGCGGTGACCCTATCATTTTAATGAACGCGTCGCTGTAGCAAAGTCCATTTTACTTGTAGATCTCAATTTCGAACAAATCTGTTGCACATATCTTGAGAAACAACCGGGTAAAAAGCCGATTTTAGCCTATTTTGAGGGCGTTAAAATATAGCTTCCAATGTGCGTGGTGTCTTAAAAGTCACATTCACAAGTAGTCTGAAGTGTGTTTTCTTTTCGTAGATAAGCATTGTGGACGCGCATTTACGGGTCTCTGAGGAAGAACGTAGCTCCGAACACGATGCACACAGTTTGAGCGCTATCCAAGCTGTCGCCTTAAAGGATGTTTCACTATAGCGCTGCGACACGTTTTGTAGAGTCAACATGATTGGATACCGGCGCATTGCAGGGCAGTAGCTCACCAGTAATTAGGTCGTATCTGTCAATGGCTGTAGATAGGAAGGGATGGGCGTGTATTATGGTTTCCAAGGTCACCGGATCTCTGTTCCTTAGACTACTCCTTGTGGGGATTCACCATGTAACTATGGAAAGCATCGAGGAATGCATTGCCAGACTGCATGTTACAGTAATCAAGAAACCAACGATCACTTGCGTGCGGTGCAGGCCGCGGTTGTGCGTCATATGCGTGCCTGAGTTGGGATAGGGACAATTTAAACACATGCTACTTAGAAACGTACAAGGTGTTATTAAGACTGTTTCGTATAATGCAAATATAGAATGTAATCACTGCCGTGTTATGTGCTGATACGTACACACTGTAGCTCCTGAGTTTCTAGCAAATTTAAACAATAAAATATTTTTTTTGCTGCATTACGCGTACCGCTAAAGACGTCCTGCCTGCGCCCCTACATAAAAGTACTCCCTTCCCCCTTACTAGTAGTCATGTGAGTTTTATACCTCTCGGTAATAAAATTGTACATCGCTAGTGTTCCTTGGAAGCATGTATTCACGTACGTGCTGCAAGGGTTGCCTACCTGTCGGCATTACCACAATGATCTGACTTTTGAGTGCCTGTATCTCAGAAAAGGTTTGTCTGAGCGTGTTCTGACAAACGCACCTTTTTTGTTCCTTTGGTCATTCCGGTGTTTTACTCACTAGAATGGGCTGCTACAGGCGTACGTGTACAGAAATACATGCATAATAACAGAGGTGACCCCGTGTTTCCAATGCATGGGATGGGACGGTGTTCCCACGTTATTCCCTGCATACTTGTCGTCAAGCATCCGAATCGAATTCGGGAAGTCAACGTTCCATTTGTAGTGGTTGTTGAATTATCGTCACTTAACATGTTCAAAAATACACAATTTTCACGGTGGTATCACGCTCATAGTCTACTATTGACAATACAGGCGCGGTTCCTATACTCATTATTCTTGATTTAGGTCTGGCTACCTGTACCCGTGAGCTTTTCCGTGATTTACTTTCCACCATATATATATAATACACACACATGTATTTATATTGTTTATAACCGACCTATTAGAAAACTACTCGACATGTAACGAAAATGTGCATTTATTCATGTCATGCTATATTTCAATATCGCGGATCTACATTTTTAAGCATACTAAAATTAAATAAATGAACTCTGAAAATATAAATTTTACACCACAACCTGTTAATTACTTCACTAAACATGAAAATTATCTTTGTTAATTTAAATTGTGCTGTCTTACAAAATTGCAGGCCTATAAGAGTACCCCATACAAATATTTAAATTTAATTTATGACCTGTCTATAGGCCTACAAAACATTTCGTTACAGTATCAGTTTAGCTATTATGTAAATATATCGCAACAAATTTAGTTTTTTCATATCGAACTATCTTACAAAATGCCTAACCTACAAACGTAGCTTCTACTTAAATAAAAGCTTAGGTAATGAAGTGTAAAATTATGAAATGTAGTAACTATCGGTCCAGTATCTTGAAATACAACCTAATTTATCTATTTATCCATGTGGTGTTATGCCATAAAATAACGGACTTTCAACGTTAATAGTACAAATATAAACGGTTTAAATGATAAAATATCTTGTCATAAATTTGGTTTGCATTTGGCTAATGAATTCTAGATATATAATTTAAAAATACTATTATGAAATGTTATGCCTTATTTCAAAATTATGGACATGCCACAAAATAATCTCGTACATTCAATATTTTGGCGATGAACTACAAAAATATACAGGTTAATAAATTGTCTATATGGCACTCGAGATAGGACATAACATAAACATTTTCAGATGACCGCATTTTTTTAAATTAAAAAAAGAATTTGTAATAGGCATAGCCCGACATATTGAAGGGATAACTGGTGTAAATATCATTACAGACTGTTCATTAGAATTAAGGATCAGATGTTTTTAGTACTAAGTGGCGGCAATCACGGGAATACAAAACAGGCTAGAATTGTAGTGAAAGGTTGGTTCAAGTTTTGCTGTACTCTGTGTAAATAGTACTATGTGATAGAGATGATAGTAGGATGATTAGGGAGAATTAATGTATATTTTGTATTTTGGACTGGGTAGATGATGAGATGAGAGCCAGGGTAGTCGCCCACACATCTGGAAGCATTTGGAGCTGTGTAGCAGTCAACAGTGACGAAGTACCGGTCGGCCTTTCCTGCTGCCTGCCCGAGGCTGCCAGGTGGTGGGGATGAGGAAGGCAAGCTAACGGCCAAGTCGCCTAACAGTTTGTTTGAAATTTTAAGTATTTATATTTGTTTTGTCATAAATATAGATAATTATAACAAATAATGATGTCAAAATTAGAGAAATGTAAACTGTGATTTTATGGAATAAAATCACCACGAAAAATGGTCGTAATCGCCCGGATTCGGAGCAATGCCGGAAAGCCGGGAATTTGAAACAAAGCTCCTGATTGGCTGGAGGGAGCTGCGTCAGAAATCGCCGATTGGCATGGGTGCCAGCAGTGGTGCAGGGAGTGAGACTAGCCTGGTAATCAGCCGCGGACGGACGCGTGTGTTCGTGTCCCGCAGGTCCGTGTCTGGGTAGGCTACCAGGGGTTCGTTACCAAGAGTCTTTATTACGCGTTTAATCACATCCGATTGTCGGGCAAAGGCGATTAGACGTCAGCCGTTTTGATCGCAATCCGCAGGCCGAGAAGCCGGTTTTGTGGCCTGAGTGCGGTGCGGGAGGTCGTCGTTCGATTCCTGCCGCGAATAAGGGCGTTTACGATCGTGTGGAGTGGGGTGTCGTATAAAATGAATATCATTCGTTTCACTTAGTAGTTTGAACCTATATTGATTCTCGAAAAATAAGTGTTGAGTGATTGGTCACTTAGTGACATTGACTTATGATCTTGAGTAAATTAAAACCGCAGGGCTAGTCGAGGCAATCTCTGGCAAGGGATAGATTTGATCAAAACCTACAGTGAGTAGTTAATTAATGATTATAAAGTAACTGCTCTCGAATGAGGGAGCCAGGTACAAAGTTAACAAAATAAAATAAATTCATAAGTGATCTTACTAACTGTATGAGTGCCGAGTTTCATAAAATTCGATAAATGTTTTCAAATATTTGTAAGGACATACACACAAACTTCTATAAACACTCAGGCAGGTAGACACGCACTCAGATGCACGCACTCGTGCACACACACACACAAACACACGTGCTATTCACTCACAAAATGCTGCCTTTTCCTCCTTATTAGTTGTGAATCTTCATAAAATATATTCATTTTCGTCGCAAATTCCGTCTCCGTCCATCTGATAAATTTTTTATGAAAAAAAAAAAAAGCGTGTTCGAAACAAAAGTCGATTTTATAAACAATGAACATACTGAAAAAAATGTTACAAATCTATAAACGTGAAAAGCGTCCAATTAAGACAAACAAGCTTCGCAAAATAACTCCTGTTTCACAATCGTTACGTTAAATATGTTTTTAGATAACGATTAAATCAAGTTCTACAAGATACTGTATTGGGAGTTAGTGGATATGTTTTTGGATTCATTGGACTTAAATAACTTATAAAAGAATGATTTTCCATGTTGAAAGAGAAGTGTAAGTGTATTGACAATTATAAATATGTGTGTATACACATATATATATATAAATACATATATATATATATATATATATATATATATATATACACACACACACACACACATTGGTGTTGTTCACAAATATCACCAACAATCTCCAGCAAGTGATTCCTTTTGTAAAATATAGCATAGGACGTAAGACTTACTGTATGGAACCATAATATTAACGGAGTAACTGGCCTTTGAAAATAAAATTTGAATAATTTAATTTCCTCACAAACCGAAAACTGAGCGAGGTAAACTGAAAATACTTAGAACATAACTTCATGTTAATGAGGCAGACGATCCAAATAGCAAACGCTGGTTGCTGCATTATAGCATTAAATTGCTTACAACTTTTTTAACGTCATGATAATATAACATTCAAAAGTGAATAATTGAGTAAAGTGACACGAGTAGTAATAATGACCTCTTGTAGTTACTGTCTAGGACACATAGTTAGCGTGCAGAACGCTCGCGAATGTGTGGCGTGGTGATACAAAGCCACACTGCGTACATGAGTGTTTGTTTTATCCCGCCGCGCCGCACAGACGAGGTTAGATATTCACTGTAAATGTCATATACGGTCCCTTAAGTAGCTATCATAACCGTAAACAGCACTTCATTCCTGGCTGGATTTATGTGCGCTCTGAAAATAAAATAAGTATGCAGGTGAAACAGTAGGACTATTTTATTATTGCTCACTTAAGCACCAGCACTACACTTAACATTTGCACGTATGTGTCAGCACAAATTTAGTGCCAAATGTTACCGTTTGACAAACTGACAATAAACATTTCACTTATAAACTGTTAAACAGCTTTTTTGTTGTTTTTTATAGTTCATATGGCTGCAGACAGTAAGGAAAGCTCAATGAAGACATATCAGAGGAGAAGAGAGAAATGTAATGCTAATTGAGGAACATAAATAACACGAAACTGTTAGTTATCAATGTTTGTGAGAAATAGGACACTGTTGCAAACAGTTAATCATTTCTATTTTGCCCTTAACTTTGTTTTATTTATGTTTCAGATGTTTGACATAGGTTATGTGTGTATTCAATTTAAGGACCCACAGTCCATCTCTACTAAGTCAGCCTCCCACAGGTCATCTATTCCAAAAGATAGAACTTTCCTTCTGCGATAGTTTTTTTTTTTTTTGGATTGGTTTGTGAAGCTCAGCTACAATGTCGCTTTTTTTAAGTTCCCAATGGCGAACTTTGAATTTCTGCTACTTCAATGTCTACAAACACATTAAATTATCTTCTATCATTATTTGTCAGTTCATATGAAACTTTATCACTTTCTGTGTGCCTCTTACATTTGAGACAGTACACACTTATGTTATCAGCAATCGTTTAATTTTATGTATATAATAAATTATAACCGATGAGCAGGCTAAGAAAAATATACAGAGACTAAAGCAATTAATTGAGAAATTTAAAGCCTCCTGGGAACTTCGCAAATATGAATATTATCGCAATAAAAACCAGGAAAAACCTATTATTAGAGCCCACGATTTTTGGTAAAAAGAATTCCGCAGCAATTTGTTTCAATCCCTTACGTGCACATCTGCAGGTCTGCTTCTTGATTATTGGCAGAATATATTGCATAGGCGTGGCTCATTTGACTTGTGCCAGCAGGAACAAGGTTACTACGACACCACACGTCTATAATTTGCTGGTGGAACCCGAGAATTTAAAACAGCCAATAATTACTGACCACGGAGCAGAGCTGCATATGTGCACATAAGGCATTGAAACAAACTGCTGCGGAATTATTTTCACCAAAAATCGTGGGCTCTAACTATTGCTTATAAGTAAAATATACCGTTAACTTTAAATTAATAGGAATTACCAATTTGCATATGTTTCTACATCTAACTTAGTATAGAGATATAGAAAATACAAAAATAATCCGTCTGTTGTAATTCATCTAATAAAGATACTTTGTATTATGCAGTTTTGGATGATAGACCTCCCCTTTTAATGGTGGAACATTTATCTTACAAGATATTTAGGTTTTACATTGTTTTCTTATAGTCTTTTTATTTAATTTGTCTTAATGTCTTTGACAATAGAAATAATTATTTTATTTTCAGAATTTATATGAGGTATCTAAAACGCTAATTTCGCAAGAGCTCCGAATTTTTTATTGATGAAATTTCATACTAAACCAAACTACACCTTCAACGAATATTAGGCCTATACTCTTGTAATATCCACACACATCACAATTAACTTATATCTTGCTACAAAATACAATTGCACAAATTAAAACGTTTTGGAGAAATTCTCCAAGTACCTATTGGTTGATTAACGAGCCGTATAAACTGCATATACCTGATAAAATACTATAGAAAGCTTATCGGTGTATATGATAGAAAGCTTATTTATTCTCGATAACTTCTGTTCCAGTCGAAGTATCAAAATTTTTGTCACGACAGGGTACATATGCAAACTTAACCGATTTTCTGTATTTGCTGAATCCATAATATATTCATTATTTTGCAACGGGAAACAGCTGAAAAGGAAAAATTGCTTTATTTACGGGAGAGACTACAGAGGCCACAAAATTAGCAGAAGCAATGTCATATCGATTCCAAAAATTGAATGAAACTATAAACTATGCCTTGTCAGCGTGAAAAAAGTAAAACAATGTGTCTATTCCCTGATTTATAAGAAAAACCGTAAAACCGATGTGACAGGGATCAATCCCCCTTAAGTTTCCAGGCGAGTGTCCAGACCTGTTCTTCTACGACCGTAGCCTATGGAATTTGCCCGAATGGCAAGAAACTCGTGCGAAGAGTTATAAAGAACAAAACTCAATATAAGGTACCAGCACAGAATATGGTCCGCTTAAGGTTAAAAATGATGTGTGCCTTAGTCATTAATTTCTCGATGGCGAAATATGAAAACACTCAACTACACTTTCACCATTAGAGTAACTACCTCACCATCCTGTACACACACTTTTACCAACTACTTCTAACAGTTCATGCTTCAATCGCTACAATGCATGAAATGCTTTCCTAGAAACACCGGGGGCTCGTATTACCTACAGGGCCCATATTATCACATTTTCCTCTATTTATTTGGCTCGTAAACCACGATATCAGTCTGAGATATAGTAAACTATTAACAAAGTAATGGTTCATAATAGTTCACCAAGTCATTAATGTTTTATGTTTTTGAAACCTATAAATTGTTGCCATAAAAGTTAAATTGTTAAAATATTTAATGTCATGCACTGTATCAATTTATTGTATATGTTTGATGTATATAGTCATAATGCACTATTGATACTTCACAATAAATGTGCGAAAGCTTCTCTAAGACCACTGAGCTGCAGCATTTAAAGAACATTTAAACATGTATGCAGAAGTTGGAAAATGTATAAGCAAAGAAATTGTTAACTTTATAAAAAAGCAGCAGTTTTAATTAGTGCATGATTATAGCTAAATGTTTTGACATCTTAGTAAGACAACTGTTTTTAATGTTTCATACAAATTATAAGGATAGTGTAAGAGCACGGTTCGAAGTGAAGTAATTAAAAATGTAGCGTAGATTATTCAACACATGTTGTAACTTTCAAGTAATGCAAGGGAGTTTAAGTATGCTTATTTTACTACCGCAGCGATCGTAAGCCGTGTAAAAATTGAGGTGTAAGCAAAACAGATGTGAACACATGTTACCTATGGTGAACATTTATAAACTTATATGTTGACCACTATAGTAGTCCACCCTGTGTTCATATATGCACCAGTAGCACGCAGTGCCGGTGTTCCCTGGCAGTCACACATCCTAGTGCTAACCATGCTGGAAGGTACTTTACTTCAACGATCACATGATCACCAGAGTACAAGGATGTGGTGAAGGCTGATGATGTAGAACCGGTTTTGAGTCAGCGCCGCGGTGGTAGCTGTTTTCCTATTTGATTTTCGTCTCGCATAACTAAAAGAAATTCTTTTAACAAAAAAATGTTTCCATCATTCATATTTTTTCCTTGCACTTTTATGTGAATGAATTTATAATGAATTTTAAATTGCATGCAAATAACCCATTAGTCAATCAACGTGGCTTGGTTACTTCCTGTGCGTCGCAAGAGCCGGGACGATAACAACAACGAAAAAAAATTCCTTACGTCGCTTTCTAAGATTATCGGGTAGAGGTGAAATGAAGAAAAGCCCTATCGCGGAAATAACTGCAGAACTTGGCGTCGTCGAACTTCAAAAGGTTTATAGATAATTTACACACGCTTGTGTTTGCGCACACCATACACGCAGTTTAATTTGGTTAGTCCTGCAATTCAATTTAGTAAATTATAAACGCGTATACTAAACCACCGCGCATTCAATTTTGCGGTTTAGGTATCTAGAACTTATACATTTCATTTATTTGCTTGTGTGACGGCCATGATAATGTCACATAAATATACAGGTATATAAGACAAATTCACACAGAATTTATATGATAAATAAAAAGTTTAGTAGGCCTACTTGTACACTTCAAGTAAAAACAAACTATTGATTGGCCAGCAATATGATTTACTAATTATTTCTTAGTTACAGTACTATACAATATTTATAGAGAAAATAGATACATAAATATTTTTAATTTGGTGAATGTCTAACAAAACCTCCTCGCAGACTCTTATTATAGATTTCTTTTTCTGATATGTTACAGAAACTTTTTTTTCCATGTATTGTTTAATATTTTGTTAGATTATCTTACAGACTTACATTTGCCACAAAGCTACTATATTTAAGTATAAAGACACTTCTTGAATATTGCTAATTTATTCTACACTATTCATATTAGGGGAAAGGTCCCATCAACGGACCGTCTAAACATTTTATGTTACGATAAACAAAAATGGTTGAAAAAATTATACACACACACACCAACACACACACACCCACACACACACACACATATATGTATATATATATATATATATCGGTGTATTCCACTGGCTGACATCGATAAAATATCAAAAAATTAGTAAGTTTTACAAAAAGAAATATTTAAAAATATGTATAAATGGTCTATCCAAGGATATAGGGTTCCATGAAAGGACCAAGTAGATTCCATGAATGGACCACTATCTGCCGTGATTATAAGAAATGTTTCAATACTTGGTTTACTACACATTTCAAACAATTAGCACGTTTTATCTCCTGATCATAGGTACAAAATAGAGGAAAAATTAGAAAATGTCTTAAAAATATCTTGGTTTTTAACATTTTAGAATCGCAACATTAGGCTAGTATCAGTAGCAGGGTTTATTTTAAGTTTTGTGTTAATAACACTAAATGAAAAATATTCACTTTAAATATATGCAAATAGTACATTACTGACAAGTACTGCAAAATAACTTATTTTTTCCTTTTTTTCACGCCAACACATGCGATATGAAACCACTTTTTGCCTGACATACTGTGTGCCATTTCTTCCTCACTCGCAGATTCGCATATATCACAAAACGTAGATTCTGTAACTGTTCAAAGTACCTTTCGTTTTTAAAGTGAGTTTTTTTAGCAGCACGGTTTTTGGAAGGCTTTTGGGATGTTTCTAATGCAGATTTGTAGGGAGACGAAGTAAGTACAACTGCTTTCTGTATCCCCGTTTTCTTCTTGCTTGTAAAGAGAGCGGCAGATGATTTTGGAAGTGGATATATTTGTTTCACTGACAAAAAGTAGACGATGATGTAGGTCTTAGGCTAGGCTTAGAAATTCAGACTTTATTGCTATTAAATACACAACATACTATTTCATGTATATTAACGTTTTACATATGACGAGATAATATAACCGGCTTTTTCAATTCTTTCGAATGAAAATTGCTAACTTTTAAAATTAAATAAATCCCTACTTAGATTTTGTTTTGTCGTTTTATATTTAAGAATGACTTGACGACTCTCTCAATCTCGTAAGAGTTGGATAGACGGCATTTTTTAAATCGTAGGTACACTGTTTGAAGTGTGTGTACTTTTCGTAGATAAACGCATCAGAAACATTTTAATAGCTATACAAGAACGAACACTTTACGTACCAGGCTACAGCATGGTTCACGCGTCCGGTTCACTAACTCTTTACATCACGACATACACACTATACAATTCACTTGCAAATTTCACTTAATTTTGTATGGGTTATCATATACAGTAATCGATTTTGTGGTGATTACTCCTTGTACGAGAACTATAATAAAATACTAGTTCAGAAATTTGTGTCAACTTTTAAATTTCTTTCGTTATCCATTAATTTTGTAAAGTCAGGGTGCTTTACTTCCTGCTAACACCGAAACAAATTTAAATTAAGCATTGTAGTGCAATTATTTAAACTTTTTAATAGCCTTAAAATGCATAAAATGCCGAGAGGTGCATTGTCACTTTGTGATGCCATGGATGGACCAGTAGACTATGGATGGAGCACCACTAAAAGATGTTCCAACGATAGCACTAAAGACATTTTGCCTTGAACACGTGGCAGTAAATCGCAAACATCAAGTACAAACATTGTAATTACGGCAACTTGTCACACAGGAAACAAGCTTTCATATGCCGTGCCAGTTATAAATATTTTGTCACTGTACTGATGAGTACAAACCTTGAATGAGAGTATAAAATTAGAGAGAGTAAAATTAACAATAAACCTATTCAAAACTTAGCAGACGGCGTCGTGAACGCATCTTTCTTCGCACAAGTCAGAAACTTCTCCAACAGGTAGTGCCTCTGCCGCGTCTAGATTGCCGTGTCCAACGAGAATGTGTTGTGCGCACAGTTTCTGAAATATTACAGTTGTCCAACGGTGGCGCTAGTCCATTGATGGCACCTCTCCCCTAATATATTAGGCACATAAATTTTTTGATATAGTATATTAAAATGGTTTCAGTTTTTCTTTTAGGTATCTACATTATCCGGCATTATAAGCATATGAACACGTTGATTATTTGAGACAGCTGTAGCTTATAGTGCACTAAAAATATTTTATATACGTTTATGATTTTATTAGGTCTATGTTATTGATATATTAACATAATCGCACTATAATGTTCAGAGTATTCTGAGTTAATTGGTTTATTTACAACTGACTGTCTTACTGGCTTATTTGCGCAGTTTTTTGGTAAGTGAACATATATATATATATACATATATATATATATATTAATTTATGTATTTATAAATAAATGGGGACTACAAACACGTAGAAACACATAACCATAGAACAGTCATACAATACAGAATAAACAACCAAATATTAATTTAATTTTTTTTTGGTATCGGATAGCAGAGTGTTTACGCGTTAAGAAAATTCGCAAATACGTTTTTAAAGCAAAAGTAGGTTCATTTTTATGTTTAAAAAATATCTAAACAAAACCCTTTGCGAGTGGAAGAACAATTATTTGTCTGTCTGTCGAATAGCATACAAGTAGTAAACTTTTTGAATCATCTTATAATTCGATGCTCGAAAAGCTAATGTTTGCGATCCATTTAACTATGTGTTCATCAGATACTATTACACAAAGGTTTTCATTGCTGATATTTTTCAAACTTTTTCTGAAGACTATCTGGAAAGTGTGTATCTACGTGTGGCACTAGCGATTTGTGTTCACTTTATATTATATTATATTTCCAAACGACATAACAACCATAGATTACCTAACACACAGAGAAATGTTTACATGTCACTGTTATTTGAAATGGAGCTATGATATAAGTATTTTTTAAAACAAACTTTCAAGTAATAAGTCAAATTGAAATTATAGCTTTAAAAATTCTATCACTTAAATATCTACGACAAAGTTTGAATTTACAAACGTAACAATAGAAAATATACAAATTTAAAATGTTCAATTTGCCTCGGCTAGTAATGTTCTTACACAATTCTCTCTTCACAGGTTTCTCTTTGTGTAGGGTTGTCAGTGTTAAACTATTCATCATATATATATATAATATTCAACTAAACTTTATGTCATGAATTTGCTTTAAAAAATTAACAGTATTTCCTTATGCTTAAACACATTAAATTACTGAGGGAGCTGCTAACAGGTGAATTAAACGTGACAGATTTTTGAAGCCAGGATAGTCAAGATGGTTTCTTTAAGCTTGTAGAGACATATTTAAAATTTGAAGGATTCTGTTTCAAAATAATAGTGCCTTAAGTTGGCCTACACTTGTAAAACTTACATATTCTTTTTGTTTATGTAACTCCAATACAGGTTTTTATTTTATTTAGAACTTTACACAGTTTAATCCTTTAACATTTCATTAAAAAAAAAACATTGCTACATCTTAAAATATCTGCAGCTCCTTCATCAGATGATAGACCATGACGGAAACATCCCTGTAACTAGTTCTGTTACCGCCAAAAATCGGTGGTAACAAACCAGCCAATCACATAAATCTGCACCTCTCCATCCACAATCTAAGATATCAAATTCACGACCGCACATCACATGATTTCAACCGCTCCAGGCTGTTCAAGCTATCAAAACATGGACGCGCGCCGGCAAAGATATGATAATATCCGTCGTCAAAGCAGCTTTGCTTCCCTCATAAAGCATATACATTACATACTTAAACAAAACAACAGTTTGCAATAGTTTTTAAAAAAAATATATGCATTCTTCTATAAATTAAATGATCTGTAGAGTTTAACTTATTCAAAATAAACAAAGTATTTCAAAACATAAATAAACTCGGCGCTTCATAAGCGCGCAAAAACATCTTATGTGTACACAAGAAGGTGTCTTTCTTTTATAATTCGTGATACTTATTTATCTCGTAATGTTTCATTAATAATATTTATAACTGTGAAAATAACACTCAAAATAACAAAGTAAGCATGAAAACGTAAAATAAATAACTCTCGTTTTTTTTACAAACAATAAAATAAGCAAAACAAGTTAATTTATATACTGTTTATACGAGGTTGTTTACAAACACCACTATTATAATGTGGCATCTATATGTAAGGTAAGTGTCTGAAGTAAATAGACAAATATATTCTACAGACTTGTTATAAGCCAATTTCCTAAATGCAAACGAAAAAAAAATTAACAAAAATGATTTTTATCCTAGAACTGACAAATTACATCTACTATTCGTCATTGTTTTTATTTATTTAGGATAGCTGAGCCTGTTCATACTGCAAATAGTTGCGGATAATGTTGTGAACTGCGATAATGCCAAAGAAGTGATAAAATATGCCGTGAAGATAATTGTGGGAAACACTACCATATCTTCATTCTCAAATGAAATGCGCAAGTATGCCCTTTGAAAGAGTTTGCAATGGGAGTGCATGACTGAATGTGTTTTTATACATACACAACATTATATTCCATAAATGGAATCGGGTCAAATACAACAAGAACAGCCAAAAAAAAAAGACCACCTAAGCAAACAACACTAGATGGTGGCCTGTTTTTGCGAAAGTACATGCAGATATACAAAACTACTACACAATGATGAGACGAAACAAAAGATAGTATTTTCCCAGACAAGAACATAATTATGACATTTCTGGAACTGTAATCTCTTTCCGTCTTCAGGCAGAGACACGCATGGTTCGAGGTCAGCCGCACTCGTGTTCTCGGACCCCGTTTGTCTTTACCAGAAGACTAGAACATATTCGTTGTTTTTCTATTCTTGTCTGGAAAACATCTGTGTGGTGTTTCGTCTCATCTTTGTGTCGTAATTTTTTTGTTACATATGTATGATATGTTTTGTCCTTTTATTTTTCTGTTCGTGTTTGCAAAACTACTGTGTTTTGTTTCGTCCTTTTGTCGTATTTTGTGTTTCGTATATTTTGTCTATTTGTCCTTTTGCAAAAACAGTTCTTCATCCTGTTGTCTGCTTTAGTGGTCATTTTATACCATTGTTTTTTACCCGATGCTGGTTTTGAGACAACCACGAAGGTATTTTTGCTGAGTCGAGGAAAAAAGTGGAATTTTTAAGGAAAAATTAACATTTTGGAGAAACTTTGTAAAACTTTGGACTTTTGTAATTTTTAGACACTCAATGACCCTGAGGTTAGCATCAAGGACAAAGATTTTGGACCAATTCAAAGGAAAAGGTAAACCAACATGACAGCCAGGGGTTGTGATGTCACAACATGGCGGATGTCACCACACTCCGGCATGGCACCCCACCCTGGGCTCGCTGGCCAGTACTCATATCATGAATACATGCTCACGCTACTCTCGACAATGCATTTCTCTGTAAATTGTGATAATTGTTAAATTTCCGTTGAAATCTTATTAAATCGCGTAACCATAGGTAAATTTCTACATTTGTTTCTATGCATTCGTTGCTGTTGACTGTTTGATCGGATCCTAACCCCTCTCACCCTATTCATAGAGTATGTAAGCTATTTGGTCCGTATGGCATACCTTAGTTTATTTAACCGTCAACCATTCTGGTTTTACTGAATAAGTTTAAAACTCGACCCGCACAGCAGGAAGGGCAATCAGCTGCAGTGTTGAGACCTGTACGCGATGTGGAAAGCAATGGCACAGTAAAGCAAGGTGTATGCTGCTGGAGAGCAGGGATTTGATTCTCTGTGAATTGTTGCAGAATGGATGTCCATCAGTATCGGGTGTATAAATTCGAACGAATAAAGGGAACATCTATGCAAGCCTGCTTTGTGATTACGAATACACCACTACTTCTCCATCGAACACTCATATGATACTTCAATCGTGCTCTTTGATTTGGCGAGAAGTATTCCTGAGGGAGAGTTAAAGTATTGAGGGTCCACAGCCACAGAACGACACAGCTTCTAGCTCCTCGCTTTTGCCTGAGTTGGCGTCAGTTCTTGCATGGTGGTGTTATGCCGCAGGTCTGAGGGTTACAGTTCTTCGGGCGAGCCCATGGCGAGAAGCATCGTGCATCCATAAGGTTGAACGTATTGAGTCCCAGATAGCATGTAAACTTGCGGCATGCATGCATTTGACTGGATTTTGGCTCGTCATTACAATCGCTATTTGGTGAGATATATTCAAGCTCGATTCAAGCCAAATTTTTAAAGCTGTACCCTATCTTGTATGAGGCAAGCTTGCGGCAGCCTTGCATCAAGCTTTCCTGAAAAACTTGCTGCAGGCTTGTGTGGAGACTGGTTAGCTTGATTCAAGCTTACTGGCTTGGCACGAGAAGCTTGCTGCAAGCATGCAGACTTGTCAGGGCAAGTTTTATTCAAACTTGAATCAAACTGATTAGGCTATCTGGGGTAGCAATTGTCGACTTGATCGACAGTATGCACTTTCCCAAGCCCATGATCGTAACCACACACCCTTGAGTTCTGTAGCTCTGAAGCACTGCATGTACATTGCTACAGGACTCCATTTTTACATGGATAATATTATACCTTAGAGGCAGCTTCTCTTTGTGAGGACTCATTGTTGCCGCCAATGAATTTTATTGAAGCCTACTCGAGCTTCAGATATAAACCCAGTTAATGTTAATAGTGTTTGCCTATACACAGAAGATAATGAGATGTCAGGTGACTTAGGTCCCTTCAGTGATAGCTGGGTTATATCGGGTATAGAAATGGGATTGAGAGGGTTAACAGTGGACCAAGTAGTCTGCTACAACGATCCATAAGCTAATATTCGTTTACTAGCAATGGGTATCCCAGAGATGCTGAGGCCGTGATGCCAATATCATGACATTGGAAACCTGGAAGCAGGTGGACGGGGAATGACAACCTAATGAAAAACCAGGTTCTTAAGATCAGTAAAATCGATTAACAATTTTGAAAACAACAGTTTTATTTTATATTAATTCATGTCTAGACTATCAGAAATGACCATTAGCGATTATGTTTTTAAACGAAATTGATGCTAAGAAAAATAAACACATTCTGGTCAATAAAATTTGATGTTACATCATAATTCATGTAAAAATTTATTAATTTCAAGTGCCAGACAAAAGCTTTTTACAGCATACTTACAAATTCACGTTTCATGCTCTTCAACTGAATGAGGGGGCATTAATTTAAAAATTAAATTTATAAACCAAATTAGAAAATTTTAATATAGTATTACATTTAATAAAATTTGGAGAACTGATAACCAAAAGTAGGGTCATGATTACAGTATAAGTTAAAATATTTTGTGCAATTCAAACCTCAATTCGATAATTAGAATTGTAAGGTATATGTTACCAAACAGTAATCTTAAATACCATAACAGTACTAAAATAACATTTAGGGCACTTACTAATTTCTCCTGCTTCGACGATAACTTCTAGGTCTTGACACTCATAGTAGCATTCTGGTGGTGGCTCCAGTATCCATTTCTTTTTGCCTTTCAGTTGGGCCTGCCATGAGGGATGCTCCACATTATCAATCTGAAGCGAATGTATTTAATATTAAATTAGTATAATATTTAAATCATACTGTTAAAATGCATAGTGCTTTTACTTATAAGTCACATGTAGCATAAGCCAAGTTAAAGTGTTCTAGTATTTTTTTTTGTTCAGCATCTGACAAGAGCAACTTTGTACGCTACTCTAAGAAGCGAGATGATATTGTGCAAGGGCATAAGATACAGTAGTATCGCAACTGAGTCCTTTGACCAATAATACCGTCCACAATTTACCCACATGTGATAATATATATATATATATATATATATATATATATATATATATATATATGTGTGTGTGTGTGTGTGTGTTAAGGGACACAATCATTTTTGTGATCCACAAATGACCTTTTTTAAAAATTAAAAATACCCACTACTTGGTTCAGGATTTTAATGAAAATTTTAAAAATTAAAATAAGAAATTGAGAATTTCTCCCTAAAATTATGAAATTCCTTAAAAATTATGCAAAATACAATTTAATTGTCAAGTAAATTAATTTAGTTTTATTCAAATGATGTTTTAAATATTGAAAAATATAATAAAAATTTAACAAATACCCACAAATTCAACGTTCTGAAAAAAATTTCTGCTTTAATGATGTTTTTAAATTTTTTTTTTGTAATAATTGGTGACAAAAATGAACAATGATAAGAACAACAATAACAATTTTGAAACCAGCATAAGGTATAAAATATAACAACCAAATACATCAAATCGAGATACGACTAATGAAAGGGACGAATTTAAATTTAAAATTATATTTTTAAAAAGGTAAATATCAAGGAGTTACCAGCATAACTGATAAGCCTACATTCCTCAAAGTAGGTACAAATTAACTCTAAAAGTTAAAATAGTTTACATAATCTAGGAATATAAGATGATAAAATTTAATTAGTTGTATGATACTTGGAATATACTAAATATAATTCGTATTGCCAAATAATAAGGGAGTAACTAGTTAAAGAAATGGTAGGAAACAATTTTTCTGTGATGTTTTTCTATCATAAAGATGAAAAATTGCCAATATTCTCAAAATATTACAAAAAGATGAACGAAATATACAAAAGTCAAGTCAGGTTTGTATGAAGTACATGTGCACCAAGTATGGTGAAATTCTAAACTATATTTCCTAATATATGTCATGTTATGCTAAAAATTTCAAAATGATTGTGATTATGAAAATATGAACACAGGATGAACAAAATACGCAATATTCATGTGAGATTTGTAAGTAGTATTTGTGTACCAATTTTCTGGTGAAGTTCTGAAAATTATTTACGAAATAAATTATGAAACACTATGCTAAAAATTTAAAAATTATAATTTGTTTAAATATGAACACAGGCAAAACTAAATATATAACAGTAAAGTCAGCTTTACGTGTAGTTTATATGTACAAAGTTTGGTACACTTCTGAACAATATTTCCTAAGATACGTGATACTATGCAAAAATATAAAAATTACCACCATTTTCAAAATATTAACAAGGGATTAACGAAATGCATAACATTCAACTCAGCAAAGTATATGTGTACCAAGTTTGGTGAAATTCTGAATAATATTTTCTAACATGTGTGACAAAATGCTAAAAATATAAAAAATTCCGGCCATTTTGAATGTACGTACACAAGATAAACGAAATACACAAAAGTCAAGTCAGTTTTGTATGCAGTATATGTATTCCAAATGAAATTCAACAGTGTGATTTCTTAGGCATCTAGATTGATCGAAAAATGTAAAAAAAAAAAAAGCCGCTATTTTGAAAACATGCTCATTATATAAACTACGTATTCAAAAGTCAAGTCAGATTACAAAGTACTATGTGCGTACAAAGTTTGATGAAATTCGGTCCACTTGTTCAAAAGTTTTTGGAGGGATACACATGGACACACAAATTGAATATGAAAGAAATACATATTATTATAAATCCTTGACATGAAGAAAAACATTTTAATCCACGAAAAGAAACTAATAACACAACACATAAATGTGAAAAAAATGTCATATTGAATATAAATAAATAAAAACATATTAATAAAGTTAGGAAAAAATCTAATTAAATGACGTCCCCCATTAACTAAAAGAATCAAATAAAAATTAAAAAATAATTTTGAAATAGAAATCAAAAAACTAAATATGAAAAATGTTGTGGTAACACGTGAAATTTGTGGAATTACTTAACCGATCGGACAAAAAATCACGACAGAAGCAAAAAACATATAGAAATGGCAAAAAATTGTAAAAAAAATATAACAATTGATAATTATTAAATATGTGAAAATTAAACAGGCATTAAAAATAGGTGGAAAACTTATGGTGAAATAGGTACAAAAAATTTTTCGTTATTGCTTAAAAGAAATGGTAATAAATAAAATAAATAAACAATGAGAAAGAAATAAATGAAAAGTGAATTAAGTTTATTTCGCGGAATGTAAGAGAGGATTCGATAATGATGAAAAGTTGCAGAATATATTTTAAAAATTAATATATTTTAAAAACCACCAATTTAGATGAATATCATGAAGGCAGTATTTCAAAAACTTTAGCTGAATTGGGAGAAGTTGAGGGAAAAGGATCTCAAAGGACGTAAATAATATATTTTAGTTAGAATTAGTAATAAATAAATATAATCCATTAAGAGGGTTTTCTTACGTTGATATTTTCGAACAAAAAATTAAACAAAAACAAACAGTTATAAATGATAATAACAATGATTAAACATGTTTCTTATGGCAATCGCTTTATACTGCAAAATTTACTCCGGAAAGAGTTACACATTATGAAAATATATAAACATGAATTAATTAAGGACTTAGTGGTTTAGAATATCCAATACAATTAGTTAATAGTCAACTATTTGAAAAAAAAACTAGTATTTCAATTAATGTTAACATATTGGATGAAAATTATAATATTTATCGACTGAAAGAAACAATACCTAAACAATTAAACATATTTATCTAAAATATATAAACAATGAAAATAATGATCATTATTTTTGGATAAAAAAAAATTTTCTCTACTTGTTGGATTACAAATATAAAAAAAATATATATTTGTTATATATGCATACAATATTTTTATTTTAAAGAGACATTAAATGAACATGAAAACTATTGTATATACTATGAATCGGTTAGAGTTGATCTACCAAACAAAGGAAATAGTATATTAAAATTTAAGAATTATAGTCATTTTTTAAAGGTTCAGTTTGTTATAGATGCTGATTTTTAATGTAGGACTATATTAAAAAATATAGGTACATGTGAACCAAGTGAAAATAATTCATGTACAAAACAATAACAAAAACATGAACCAATTACTTTTTGTTACTATGTAAAATTTGAAACTGCCAGTATCGTATGAAGGAAATGGTGCCCAAAAGTGTTTGTTAAAATTTTAACGGAGGAAACAAAAAATATTTTTTAAATATATGAATATGTAATACCTAATGAACCCACTAAATAAAAAAGAAGAAAATAATTATAAAAATGCAATTAATTGCCATATATGGAGGTAAATTAAATAATAATAATGTGAATGATCCTATTCATATAACTGGAAAATTTCGTGGTACATCACACAATAATTATAATGTAAATTACATAAATCCAAATTTTATTCCTGCTATGGTATATTATTTATTTGGCTGATACATATATTTAATTATAAAAGATCTTGGAATATGTGAGAATTAATATCGAATTAATCTTAATCCAAACACAGAAGAAAAAATACATTTATTTTACTAAAAATGTAAATCAATGCGTAAATTTAAGTTTTATTGATTCATTTAAGTTTTTTTCAGGCAGTAAAGATACACTTTCTAAAAATATACAAGAAATCAATTTCGTGAAACATGTTAATATTTTTCAAATAATCAACTTTATTTAGTTATAAAAATATACACCCATATTATTATATGGATAATGTGGAAAAATTTCATGAATCTAAATTACCATAAGATAGGCACGAAAAGCACTGCAATTTACTTCCAACTGTCTAGTTTTTACAACTTTTTAGAAAAATAAATTTTTATCTAGTTATCAATGCTTATTATAATAATTGTGTTTTTTAAATTATTGCTGTAATGTTTTAATTTTCTTTAAAAAATTTTTAACATATAAACAGAAAACATAAATAAAATCCCTACTACTAATAAAAATTATTCTATAATAGAGTTACTCGGTTACAAAACAAAAACCAACTAACGAAAAATTTGAAATACCGTGTCTTACAGAAATTTTAAATAAAAATAATCTTGACACAATCATAGAAGACATTAATTTCACGAATGAAAACCAAAAAGTAGAGAAATCTGAACCAATTACAGAACAATTTTGCGATAACATTATTGTATTTAAAATAACTTACAGATTGCGAAGAAAAAAATTAAAAATATTGAATTTCTTGTAAAATAAACGTGGCAGTTTTATAATTGTTTTTTAAGATCCAAAATTTGTAAATCTTGGTTAGCAAGAACTGGAGTTAAAGTAGAAATTCCGTATTTATTATAATCCAATGTAAAAAACAATTAATTGTAATAAACAAATTATTGACTAAGATATAAAAATGATCAAGAATATATATAAATATCATGCTGCTATTTCTTATAAAATAGAATTAGCAGATATTAAATTAGATAATCTTTTAACTAAATTACCAGATATTTTAGATGAACTTTGAACAATATCATTTGTTAGATTAAGATACATTACATGATTTTGCTGGCATTTGTAACAAATAATGTATTATTAAATGTTTAGCAAATAATTTTTTAATTTTCGTATGCAATGAGAACGTAAAAAATAATGTAATAGGTAACAACAATTCTGTTGGAAAATACTGTTTAACGTGGATACATTCTAATTTTGGAGTTAAGATATATAATACATTTATTTGCCAGTTAACAATTCCTAGAATTAATAAACAACCAGGAAACCATATTATAGATTATTATAGCTGCACAGATAACAGACAAGAAATAAATGAAATGAAAATTCGCTTCTGTTTTAGGTAAATAATTTGTAATTACTCTATTAGAAGCACTAATTTATATACTTAATTAATTTTCCAAGAAGAAAAAGATTTTGATCCAATAACAGATTGCTTAGAATTAATACAAAATAAAGGAAAATATTTCGAAAAAGCTCCTTTTTATTCTGTTCTATTATCTAAAATAATGGAAAAATTAACAATTTCTTTACTAAATAGTTGTATTGTTTTTAAGGATTTGTAATATGTAAACTGGGGCATAAAAATTGTCTGGTATACGAATAAAATTGACAGAAATTTAAGAGGGAAGAGTAAAATAATTAAGTATGTTTTATTTACTTTGAGCTTTAATCATTTACCTATTAATTTGATGTAACTCTTAGAAGAAACAAAAATATTATTTTTTTAACGAATGCTGTTTTACGAAAACTGGAGGAACATATTTTCATAAATCCCATAGCTTATTCCGTACTATACTGAAGGAAATAAAAATAATTAATAGCGCATAATTCGAATCTACTAAAAAATAAAAACAGGAATTATAATATTTAAATTGCCAAGAAAGACTACTAGAATATTTTGATAAAACTTAGCTTTAAAAGAAGTATACAAAAGTATTTTTGAGAAAGTACAAAAATAAAAGAAAGGGAAGAGTTGACAAACAATGATTTTAAACAACAGTGGAAAGATTTTGCTATAAATTAAATATATAAAATATATGCTTTTATTGTAAATGTTTACATATGTAGACATTTTAGGCAAACAAAATTGAATAATATCTGTTTATGTTGCTAAAGGTCCCAACAAAAACATATGTATCGAAACTAAGAAAACATTAAATAGTCTTAGAAAAGCAGGTTTTATATGTATTCTGCATAGTAGTTGTAGACATGAATTAGAAATTTTTTACTATCCTAAAGAAGAAACTTTTATGGAATTAAAAACGGATGACACTTCTACTTTTAATGGGAACTCTTTGCCCAGAATATTCCACTTAAAACATTAAAAATTTTCTGAAAAAAAAAAAAGATTACTATACAGAGAAGATAAGGAAACAATAGACACTATTTAAATGGGGGATATAAGTGGTATAGTATCAATGAAAAGTGTAAAAGATTAGAAACTTTAGAATATGTTTACGATTTAATTATTTCCAATAATTCTACTGACATGTATCAAGGAAATGAAATACGTATTTTTGCATTCGAAAATATACAAAATTGTTTTTGTTCTAATTATTTGCTAGAGAAAGGATAAAAGATAAAAAATTGATTTAAATTAATAAATATTAAATTTAAAGCAGACAAAATTACTACAATCTTAAATAACAACAAAGAATGGTTAATAATTTTTAAATATTTTGTATATTATTATATTTTTCTTTAATTTTATATACAGTATTACATATTTGTTTAATTTTTTGTGTACTAGTATATATTTGTTTAAATTTTTATAGAAAAAATTTTTTTTGAGTTATTTTGTACATTGTTTTAAATTTGTTTAATATATATTTTTTCATATTATTATACATTTGTTTTTTTTGTACGTTTATATATGTAACTGTATCTTTTTTTATTTTGTTAAATTCTTCTGGACAAATTATATTATTTTCTTCAAAAAACTTAACATTATTTTTGGGTAAGCTTTATTTATTCCAAACCGGTTACTACATCATTAAACTCGTGTTCATATGCCACATAGTGTTTGACTCTTTCTGTATGATTTTCCGCTGGATGAACTGCAGATAAAATAGACCATATACAAATTTTTGATAGTTGTTTTGAACATTTATAACTGCGTCCTTATGTTTAGTTCTTTTTGATAAATTGCCATAAGAAGACCCTTCTAAAGGATTGTAATTTATATATTCTTAACTATAGTTCTGATATGTCATTAGTATCGAATGAGATCCCTTTGCTTTATTAATTATAATTTCAGCTAAAATCTGTGTTTACCTCCTTCATAATAACCTTCTGTCTCAGTTGTTATTTAAATTATTTTTTTTTTAACTTTTAAAAGATAAGTCATGATATTCTTCATCGTTATTTGGACCATTTTTATACAGAGTGAAAAGTTGTCACATTAGTTTAAAATTATTTCGCTCAAGTTGCACTTTTGTTTTACTTATTACAATTAGTTTTAGGTCATTAAGAAAATATTCTGGCTCTATATTACAATTTATATTATTAATGGAATAAGTCTTAAGTCAATTATTAATTGCTGTTTCTAGTTCACATAATTCTAAATTATCATATATTGCATAAACTGTTTTAATTTATTTGCTAATATTTTACGTATTTTATCAGTTCGTTCATAATATTTTGTACAGTTGATCATAAGACTCTCCATAAATTTCACATTTTACCGTAACATTTTGCATTTAGTTTTTTAATATTTTTTATCTAATGGAGGAAGCCCTTTATGTATTCTCAATTTTTCACGACGTTTTATATTTTTTAATTTATATTCAATATGAAATTTTTCGCATTTAACAATTAAAATATTTTTATATTTTTCAGTACCAAAATGTTTTTCTTTGCGAGAAAGTTTATAACAAGTTTCACAAACATTACATTTAATTTTCGTCTGTGGAGTTATTATTTTAAATTTTCTTGCTGAAACATTTCCTTCAAATTTAAACTCATCTCATATATTTAGAAAAGAATGTATTATATTTAATCTCCTTGATATTACCTTGGTCCCGCTGTAAATTTTTGTCTTCATTTATAAGAAAAAATAATAGCATTCGATTTTTCATAAAGCTAAAAACTGTATATAATTCATAGACTGTTTTTGATGTCACTCGTTTTTTTTATTTTAATTTTGGGATAATTTTTTTAATTAATTAAAATTATATAGTACTGCTTTGTACTCTCTCTCTCTCTAAAAAAAAAAAAGCAACGATATTTATTCATTACTTTGATAAAGCCTTTTTAAACTTAATTATTTTTGCTAACATTTTAATTTCATTTCTAACATATTTATACTCTAAATATAATGGTTTATAATATTTTGTTTCGGTATATTCTAGATTATAATTACTAGGAATTTTTATTAAATTGCCCTTCGTTCCGTTCAGACTTCCCGGGCATATGGTTATACGCCCTTAAAGGACCATATTTAATAAAACGTAAAGTATTATTTGGTTTCAATATATTTTTATCAAATAAAGGAATCCATATATTTTTGAACCAAGTTCCTAAATCTAATTCATATTTGTTTTGATTTAAATAAATATGTAATATATGATTTATTGTTTCATTCTAATTATTTTTTTTTTATTTTTCTGTTTATATCAGAATTATAAGGGATTATAGAATGCTGTCTAGAGACTGTAACAATTTTAGTACGAAAAAAGTGTAATTGACCTCGAAACTGCAAATCTCCTCTACTCATAATTGAGTAGTATTTTATTCCGATTCCTTCTACAAGATTCGTTAATTTTATGGCATATAATGCAACAAACACCCTAAAATAAAGTATCCAAATTGAACTATTTCCTTAGTCTTTTACTGCATTTGGAGACAGTAAAAAAATTAAAAACTCACGTGCATTTGCGCGCCGTACCCTGAGCTGCCCATAAATATCCAATCAGTTTTCTTGTTTTCAGCAGTGTCTGGTAGGAAGTATGGTCTGCTGTAGTGTCTACGCAGAATTCTGGCAGCCTGGTCGTTACAGTTACTCCTTGAAATAATCATATATTTTGATATAACACTTAGACATACTTATACTAAGATTCTACAAAGGCAATTACTAGGTAGTATGGGTTCTTTTACTAAGAACTAATTTTTTATGGTTACTGAAAATGATTCGCTTGTTTATGAAAAAGTAGAAGTCAAATTCTGTTAAAAATAATTTACTAATATACAGCAGGACGTCAGTATTTAGGTGAAGTCACGCCGATTAATGATGAAAAAGGCACTAGTCTAATACAAGGAAGTTGGTTTACTGACAAACAGTTAATATTATGTAGTAATGAATAAGCACTTGTCTCTGAAATTTTCTCCTCTGATGACTTTAAGGTCTCAGCTGGTAAGAAATATAGAAAACAAGGCAGTATCATTTTATTTTGCGTGCTGGTGTATTCCACGACCGTTTCTCGTGTTTTTTGTACTTATGTAGTGCTAGTGGCTTATTAATATATGTGTACAAAATGAGTGAAATTAAAAGTGATGTGGCTTTTGTGGAAACCGAGCCTATAACATAACAAGAAACATAAAATAAGTCTGCGAGACGAGGAGGAATAAATGAAGGTTGCTTGTTTTAAACAACCAATGGGCTGTAAAAAAACGGGAATGAGTTGTGAAATGCTTTTAGTGTCGAAATATACGTAAATTTTTCGTTTACTTTTCAACATAACTGCCATGCAGATTGAGACACTTATCCAACCGGGGCACCAACATTCCAATACCCTCTGCAAAGACAGTTGCCGCTACTGAACGCGAACGCGGTAAACAATAGTGCTGTCTTTCAGTTCGCTTGATATCGCTTAATGGGCATCCCACGAAACTGCAATCACAATATTTGATGAACCTTGTATGTGTAACACGCAATAAATGTTTAAACGAAGGTAAGGCTAGGGGGATTTACGGACCTTTAGCAATGAAGTCTTAAGAGCCGATGTGAGTGAAGTGAAGGGACAACACATAATCCATGCCCGAGTCGGGATTCTAACCCAGGATCTATCGCATCCTGTATCGTGTTTAAACGAACAATTTTCGAAATACAGGTGACAACTTTCTTTGCAGAAGGTATTGGAAAGCTGATGCACCGGTACGACAAGTGTCTCAATCTGTGTGGTGATTATGTTGAAACCTAGCTGAAACATGTACGTATATTTTGACAGTACAGCCCATCGGAGGTTGAAAAATATAATAATATTACCCTCGTAAATGCGAACGATTTAAAAGAGCTCGTCTGCTTTCTAGTACAAGAAACTCTTCTATTTTCGCTAGATTTCGGTATTCCCTTTAACAACTCGTATTCTTAAAAAACGGACGAAAAAGTGTCTGTTTAAATCACGAATGACAGGCAAAAAAGTGCCAAGTGAAGCATGCAAATTTCTACATACACAAATTATTGTGTGCCTCCTTGCGATGATCGCGAAAGACTATCTTAAAATTTGTAAAGCAACTATTACTAAAATTTTAATTATTTTTGTAGTTACAGGTAGCACCACAATCTGTGTGTTGAAAATTGCGTCCTCTTTGGTGTGGAAAGATGTAGGGTTAATGCTCGTTGTGTGCAAAGTATTAATAACATAAGTCAGTGTGATTGAGACTGTCTAACAGAGCTGATGTTATTGCCTTCTGCCTACCACGAGCTTGTGTTCAGTTAAACACGTTATAAGCCCAGTGGTGAAAATTGCCATGTTCATGTCTGGGATAGTTTGTGGTAGATTACCTGCAGTTAACACACACACACACACACACACACATATATATATATATATATATATATATATATATATATATATATATATATATATATATATATATGGTAGAGGCAAAATAGGTGAAAGGTGATTCAAGTTTTGAGTGTTTTATTTTGACTATTTGACAGTGAAATAGATGTTAACACATATCGATGTATACTTAAAAAATGGACGGTTAAATCTGTGGTCAAGTCGGCACATTGGACAACATGGAAATTCAAGCTGACCAACAATTACAAAGAGAAATATGTCTACGGTAGAGTCAAATAAGGTGAAAAGCGATTCAAATATTGAGTTCTTTCTTTATTTGACAGTGAAATATATGTTAGCAAATCTCGATAAACACTTCAAAATGGATGGTTAAATCTGTGGTCAGGTCGACACAAAACTATCAGGCAAGACAGATTTGGCAACATGGAAATTCGAGCTGACAGTCCTGCTCAGGGCAGCTAACCTCCTTGACATTACTGATGGCAACACTACACGTCCTGTAAAGGAAAAAGGTAAGCAAGGTAATGAGAAATAAGTAGAAAGAGATTCCAAAGCGCAATGTATGATTGTAATACACATTGAAATCGTTTTCTCCAACAGATAATATCGCGTAAAACCGTGTGTGATATCTGGAACAAACTACATGCAGTATACGAGAAGACGAGAGAAATCTCTGTACATTTAGCACAACAGACATTTATGAAGTGAAATATAAGAGTTAGTGAGAGATTTAGAACAGTCGAGGTCTTTAGCGCTGGTTAGGGGTGACATTAGGCGAGTATAAAGCAGCGCCCTAATGAAGGGGCGGGGTAAACGGGAGATCCCGAGAAAACCCGCCCACCAGCGGCATCGTCCGGCACGACCCCGACGGGAAGCGAACCCGGATCGCCTTAGTGGGAGACGAAGGGTCTGACCATTCGGCCCCCGCAGCCCCCGAGAAATATAAGAAAATGAAACTACGATAGAGTATCTAGAAAGAATGAAGGTCATCTTGAACAACTTAAAATAAATTAATGCTACGGTCAATGAGAGCATGGCAGTCACAAAAACCATCTCGAAAATTTCAGGACAGTACCAGCTCTTCATATCGACATGTGACTCGATGCCTGCAGAGAAAAGGAAGCTTGACGAGCTGACATTTCGGTTGCTGGTCGATGAGCAGAGAGACACGGCAAGGATAGAAGAAGAATGATAATTGCCTAGTTCCACCACATTCCAGATGGTCAAGGCAAGAATAAAATGCATCACTTGTGGTAAGGTAGGCCACTGTAAACGATAATGTATGTCCACATAAAGAAAAGTTAATATGTTTATAACAGTAATACATTTCTAAGAACGCCAAATAAAAGTGTCAAGTACTGTCATCAGTGCAAAAGTCAGGTCATAATTTAAATGAATCTTAGTTTAAATGTAAGTCAAGTAGTCAAACCAATAGTAACGCATTCCAGGTTTGCAAAATGTTTGCATTATACAGTGATTATGCCAGTAACGGATGTGTTTACATATGATTTTCAAAATAAATTGTGTTGTGTGACTGAAATGTTATCAAGCTCTTGGTATTGGTAATGTTAAACTGCACTCAAGTTTTGGGCATGAAAGGGCATATAGTAATTTGTATCGTGTTTTATATGTCGCTGATATTAATGAAAACGTCTTCACAGTTGGCACTGCTACAGATTAAAGTTGTCAATACAAATAAATAATGAATATTGTATGTTCATTAAACAGGGAAGTAGTCTAATATACGCCACTGCTTATCGCAAATATGATATATATATATATATATATATATATATATATATATATATATATATATATATATACATATATATATATATAACGAACTTTGAGTACATAGATACTCATGTTTGAGAAAGTTAAGTAAATTCAAGTTTAACTGTGTGGCATGAAACGATAGGATATTAGAACACTGAGCAGGTAAAATCAATACTAAAAATAAGTCAAATAGGCTGTTCTTCAGATCGTGAAGAATCAACACACGTATCTTGTGAAAAAGGAAAGTTGCGCAGTCAGCCATTTCCATTAAGTGAGACAAGGAGTGAAACAATAGGATAAGTGTTACATAGGAACATTTACGGTCCAATCGAGACTATCACCTTTGGAGTTGCGCGTTATTACCTTGCAAGTAAGGATGCTCACACATGTTTCAAAACAATTTATTTTTAAAGAAAAAGTCTGAGACTGTGTACAAAGAACACAATTTTCTGATCTATGTTATTAACAATATGAGTCATAAAGAACCAATTGCTAGATCTGGCAACTACACTGAATTTGTCAATAGAAACTTTCAGGCACTAACAGAAAGGTTGGGACTAATACATCAGAGAAGCGTATACAATCACAACAAAACGGCAGAACTGAATGCGAATACGCACCATATACGAGTCAATTTTATTACCTGCCCAGCAAATTAAATAAAAGTTCGTTGGCTGAAGCAGTTAATACGCCAGCACATGTCTTAAACATGATTAGTACAAATTGTCATAGGCATAGCCCGATATACATTAAATGTACATATTGAAGGGATAATTTGTGTAAAAATCATTAAAGACTGTCCATTAGAATTAAGTATCAGATGTTCTTAGTATTAAGCGGTGGCAATCACGGCAATATAAAACAGGCTAGAATTGTAGTATAGAGTTGGTTCAAGTTTTGATGTACTCCGTGTAAATAGTATTATGTGATAGGGATGATAGTAGGATGATTAGGGAGAGTTAATGTATATTTTATGTGTTGGACTGGGGAGATAATGAGATGAGAGCCAGGGTAGTCGCCCACACATCTGTAAGTACTCTGGACTGTGTAGCCGTCGACAGTGACGAAGTGCCGGTCGACCCCTCCTGCCGCCTGCCCGAGGCCACCAGGGGTGGGGGCGAGGAAAGGCAAGCTAACGGCCAAGTCGCCCAACTGTTTGATTTAAATTTCAAGTATTTATATATGTTTTGTCATAAGTATAGGTCATTATAAGAAATAATGATATAGAAATTAGTGAAATGTAAACTGTGATTTTATGGAAATAAAATCACCACGAAAGATGGTCATAATCGCACGAATTCGGAGCAATACCGGAAGGCCGGGGATTTGAAACAAAGCTCCTGATTGACTGGGGAGAGCCGCGTCTGAAATCGCCGCTTGTCATGTGTGCCGGCAGTGGTGCCGCGAGAGACCATTCTAGGACTCAGCCGCGGACGGATACGTGTGTCCATGTCCCGTGGGTCCGCGTCTCGATAGGCCACCAGGTGTGCGTTACCAAGAGACTTTATTACGCGGTTCACTACATTTAATTGTGGGGCAAAGGCGATTAGACATCCGCCGATTTAATCGCAATTCGCAGGCCAAGAAGCTGGCACAGTGGTCTGAGTGTGGTGCGGGAGGTCGTTGTCGATTCTTGCCGCGAATAAGGGCGTTTATGACCGTGTGGAGTGGGTTGCCATGTAAAGAAATATCACTCGTTTCACTCGGTAGTTTGAACCTATATATACTCTTGCAAAATAAGTGTTGAGTGATTGGTCACTTACTGACATTGATTGACTTGTGATCTTGAGTAAATCAAACCAGCTGGGCTAGTCGAGGCAATTCCTGGCACGGGAGAGATCTAATCAAAGCCTACATTGATTAATTAACTAATTAAAATAAAGTAACTCCGCTCTAAATACATGGGGGAGGTTACAAAATAGAACTGAAAAAAATTGATTTATGGATAAATAAATGTCTAGTTGACATAAATAAATGGAAAATGTTTGGTCTAAGAAAAGGTTAGGTAAATCTGATGAAAGAAGGCAGAAATGGGACTTAATAAGTTATTAATAAGATACCTTTTTAGTTCCGGCGAAATTGTTAAAGGGTATCGCGTTTATTTCCCTACTGAAAATGTCTTGATCAAAATAAAAGTTGTGTTTATGAAGGAAAGATGAAATGAAAAAAATGTGTACTGCTGGTATTCAGAAAGAATTATTTATTTAGAACTCTGCACGTAAACGTGGAATTTCTGGAGCAGGATGCCGTAGAAGAAACAAAATATTAAGCAACAAGTAAAAACTAGGTGCACCATGAAGGTGCAGAATCTGAAGATCAAGCCATATCATAAACTCCCCTGAGAAGACCCGGCCGACATATAAATAAGCCTAAATACTTAGAAGAGTATGAGACAAGTTTCTTCATAGTTAACCAGTTAACCATTGACCTATGGAGTTGATATTAACAGTAATAATAAGCAAACTGGGAGAAAGCCATCAGTAAAGAATAAGATACATTGGGTATGCATTACTGAAATCTCAGAAGGAGCTGGTATTATTTCTGGTAGATGGATTTTTAAAATAAATAAATTAAGTGCAAAAGTTGTATAAAGCTCGTCTAGTAGCTAAAGGTTTTAAACAGATATTACAAGTGACTTTTTAGGATACAAGTTTAGAACATTATATTAGAGTTATATAAATTGTCGGCTTTTACATAAAAAGAAACAATAGACATTTTTTAGTTATCTACATCAATTACATGAGATTCCTTTAAATTTTATTTAAATAAATAGAACCTAGTGCCATGTACCCTGTACTACCATACGCAGTGTTCCGAACCATACCCACCTGCTAATTTACATAACTTTAACAGTATAAAATCAACTCCAAATTAACTTGGTTCTGCAATTTAATATTGTATAAACTGCACCATCTCCATGTGTGGCAGTTGGTTCTAAAACTATTTGTTTTTATAGTGGAACCATCTCCATCTGGCGGTTAGTTGCGGATATAAATGGTAAATATTCTTAGGAAATATTACACTACACCTTCTTTCCACATACAACATGCAAAACAAATGAACCATATTAAAGCGGCCGCCTAGCTGATGCTCGAACTGCATGCAGCATGCTAGGAGTTACGTTTCCCCCCCCCCCCCCTAGAAACTAGTAGCCTAAACATGAGTCTACAAAGCTTATCTAGAAAAATAAACGCACTTCTGACTATTTGTAAGTATGACGTTCAAGATACCACATACATTGTCTGCATTTTTTAAAGGCCGTCAAACTTGCCTAAAATCGGCTTTTTAGATGGTTGTATCTCAAGCTATATGTAACAAATTCGTTGAAAATTGACATCAACAATTTCATAGTCTTTTCTACAGTGACGAGTTCAACAAACTTATATGGTTACCAGGGGCGGCTCGTCTGTAGGGCGCTAAGGCTTAAATAGCACCATTTCGCATCTTCAAAACCAAACTTTTCCGGGGGAGAGCCCCCGGACACCTCACTTTAATTGGCTTCAATTGAGGGGGCGGGTGACTACTTTGGCCGCGCTCTCTAGTCGTATCAATGACGAGCCGCCACTGATGGTTACTGTTAAAAAGTCCAACAGTAAAAACGCTACAGCGGGAACACTGCGCACATGTACAGCTTTCGGTGCCGGCCGGCATCGCTCGTAACGCCTCATCGATTTTCGCTTAACATACACACACACACACACACAAACGTATCCTTCTCTAGGCGACCACCTTAAAAGTGGCAATGGATATGTTAATAGGAAAATATTTAGTGGCACTTGCGCACAGTGCATAAGAAATGGTGTATACGAGTATTCTGTGGTGTAGAATGGAAGTTTTCCGATTTGAGAACCCTGTGCGAACTTCAGGGTTGCCCAAAACTTTTGAAATTGTTGGACTTTTTTTCAGTTTTTGCTTACAACTCCTAAACAGCGCATTCTAGCCGAAAACACTCCATATCAAAAGTTACAGAGCATTACATTTCCTACAATTTACAATGTTGTTTTTTTTAACAAAATATGTGCCGGAATATAGCACTTCAAAGTTATGAAAAAAAATAAAATATCTCACAGCAGCAAAAATGCAGGTTGTTTCCCTAGTAACTTTCATATTTCAACATTTTTTTAATAAATAATGTTCAATAAAATTATCAATAGAAACCCCACCCTTAATGAGAAGTTCATTTCAGAACAAAGTTCATGATTTTCGATTTACAAAAATTGTTTTATACTACATGTTATAAAATGTGGATATATAAACTAAATAAAAAATATTTCAATTATTAAAAATTAGCCATTAATAAGCCTTGACCTCTTTGGTCGCGATGGCAAGTCGGCGTCATCTCTCAGTAATTCCTCAGTCTCCTGAGTAACGATGTCATCGATTATGTCATTATCCTGTTGTCGTTCTGAGCTACTCAACTGAAAGTAGTTTCCACTATTACTAAATGATTCACATTTAATCGGAGTAAGACAGATCACATAAAAAATTTAATCGAACAACTAGCTAGTCAGAAGTTACTTTTGTCGGCTGAGGGAAGATGAAGTTTCAGAGGATTTCAAAGACCAACCAATTATCAATAAGAACCATGGTACTATTGAAAACTTAACCAAATGGTAAATTTTTGTGCAAAGTTAGTAAGAAGCTTTCCTTATCTTACAGAGGACTAATTGTTGTGAATACACTGTACAGAAAAAATGTTTCATTTTCGAATATTGTCGGTAAATTCATTCTTAATTCACCAAAATTTAATTCTCTTCCTGTAATCAAATCAGTGTTATAAGGTGGCGTTATCGAAGTGCAATTTATAATTAAGAATATATGGTAAAGAAGGATAAAATTCATAGCAGGAAGAAACAAAAAGTCTGTCTCAATATCTTGTTGAATGTACATGTTAAGTGCTATGTAATATTTTATAAAGGTGTATAGTCTGTTTCATCACTAGAAGGATTAGCAATATGCGTAGGATTTAAAGAATCCTTCATGCTGAAGCACAATAGTTGACTTAATTTGTTTAACTGAATGAATATAAATTGCCATTTATTCTTTTGTAATCTTGCTCAAGAGTGATATTTAATGTAGTAGTGAAGATGTAACTTGTCTACTCTCGGAGAAGATACCATGAAGCCATATCAAGACATTTTACTAGAAGAGACAACATGTCATGTATGGAAACTAACAGTGAAGTTATTTAAATATGTGGTTTGCCAATTTGGCATTGTATCTAGAGTGTAATTATGTGTAAAGAATTGAGCAAATTGTCAGAGGTGACAACGTAAGGGGCCATTAATTTTATTCAAATCTATATGTTTTATTGGTATCTGGTAGCTATAATCAGCACGGAAAAATTGTAGATAAACTTACTGCAGCAGAATAATACCTAGACAGAGTAATAATTGAGCTACAGAGATAATTCAAACTGTGCCAGACACTGCGAAAGCTGTATATTTTAATTAAATTAGTGTTAGATCAGTGACAAAGAAAATGTAGGACGATGAGGCCGGAGAGAATTGGGTTTCGTCACGATGCGGAAAGCAGATGACAGGCCATGTATGTGTCAAGGATGTTGACGAATTGCTGAGGGAAGTGTGCCTCGCACGCCCCACTGGGCGAGAGTGTTCAACAGAGACTGAAATAAGACGCCTGCAACGGTTTGCCGCCAGTCAGTTGAATTTAAAATATAAATTAAATATAAATTTGGTTAAAAGTAAGGAAATGTATGTATTAGAATAGAAAAGTATGAACAAACATGAAAATTGGTGATTTTAATTAATAAATTTGACACTTGATACGCTCACGAAGGCCTGAGTTCTTAGCCGTGTGTAAACAGAGTTTAAATGTATAAGAGTTTCTGATAGGTCGAAGGGAACTGGAGGTCAATGCAGCCGGCATAGCGTGGAGACGCGGTTTCGAGAGAAGGGAGACGCATTCCAGTGCTCGAGACAGACGGACGTCTCGCCCTCCTCGGGACTGGGCCTCGTCTCGCGGGAGTGTCGTCGACAGAGTGTCTGACCCAGGATACGATTTGCGAGCATTAATAAAGAAGATATTTGCGAGCATTAACAAGCCAATTGGCCTAGATAGGGAGCAATTAGTTTTTTCGTGCTTTGCCAGACCAAAGAGAAAAGAAATCGCGCCATTAAGGACCGAGTCTTGACAAAGTTTTGGAATCGGTCATTGTTCGCATCATTCACATGCGGCGCGGAGTTGTGCGACTAGGCTTAATCGCGGATCATTGACCTG